>JALLAY010001162.1:0-11272 GCA_036939635.1 Cyclotella baltica
TTGGGTTCACCCATTGTTCCTGAGAGCAAAGGTTGGTGCTAGTCGAGCTGACAACCTGACATTGAAGGAATCTATAAATAGTTCTAAGGCAGATAGGTGGTGGGAAGCATGTAAGACTGAGATAGTGACTCTTGAAGGCATGGTCTCTTGGAATGTTGTTGATAGACGTACTTTCCCTGAATCAAATTTGTTACCGCTGACTTGGGCATTTAGGATCAAGTGCTATCCTGATGGTGTAATTGAGAAGCTGAAGGATAGATTCTATGCTAGAGGAGACAAGCAAGTAGAAGGTATAGACTTTTTGAGACCACCTACATAACACTCTGTATCCCCAGGTAGAATTGGGTACAAAAAGCGATTTAACAGTCACGTTCATCACGTGAAAGCATGAATGATATGACTGTCAAAGTATTTTTGTATTTTGAAATAGAGAGGTTGACGCCAAGCTTCCAGAAGACACATCAAGCGTTTTGCGTTGACCGAGATCTTTCAATTCAATCAATGAAACGATCGTTACAAACTGTCTACGTGCCAATTAGTCAATACCAGAGCTCAGTTCGGCAAAATTGAACGTCTATCTCATTGCATATTGCTCAACTTAACTTCTGAAACTGCCGAACTGAGGGAAGTTTCCATTTCTCAATACTGCAGAAGGTAGTACCTGAAGTTCAAGCCGCTTAATGCAAGAGAAGCAGCCAATGATGGACTAATGTATACAAAAGATCAATGATATGAATAACTTGTCATGAAGAAGTAAAAGTATGGAGAACAGAGAGAGAGAAAAGGGATATCCCAGATAACAAAGATTCCAGCATGACCAAGAAGGTTAGACTTGAGTACTTCACTGTATGAATCTTCAAAAAAGGTTGTTTCTATCAATGGGTAGATGGAGAGACCAGGCGGGCTTAATGTGTTTATACTTGACTTGCCACTCCTTGGATTTATTCATTGTGATGATATACAGCAAAATAAAGATAGTTGTGTTGTTGATTATTTGCTAATGTTGAATTTGAATTCAGAGTCAAAGGGTAGATGGTTGTAGTCATTTTATGATTTTCACCAGCAAAAGTGCAGGCAACTGAAACAATCAAAATTTGGATTTGTTCTAGCTATTCTGTCAACACTACTTCAAAACGACAATCCATGATGCCTGTTCTATCTCAGTGGTGAACAAAAGGTACCACTCGTTAATCTTAGTAAATTCTCTTTCTGTTACCTTTTCTGCAATATATTCATACCATAAACACATCACCTCATTAAAAACTAACATGTCTTTTACATTAGAACCCCCTGATTCTCACGGATTTCTATACACACAGAACCAGTGCCATATGTATTTTCCATCAAATATATTATCTGTAGCTCTATATGCCACAACCATCTCAATCTTTCTCATACATTTTTCAAATTAAATTAAAACACCAGCTAATTTTGTTGAATGAGATGTACCAACTTATTTGGGTTCCCCACCAATGTCAAACGTAATGTACTTCTATAATATTCGCTTCATCTGCTCCTTCAACAGTACTATGATGGTTAAGCTTGCCCCTAAATCTTCATGGGATGGAGACACATTTTGAGAACCTCTCATTGTTGACACATGCGTGGAGAAAGGATCATTTTTACTGATTGTGTCATTGCACCACATTGCATTGTGGAATTATAACAGTGACGCAGTTGACCAGCAGAACAACATTCCAGGAAAGATATGCTTCGCTTCCCTTCAACCCTCCGGGGCCCTGGTAAAAATAAGTCTTACAGAAAAGTCAGTTTCCGAGGCCTTCGCAAATCCAAAGCAAAAAATAAGATGAAGATGGGCGAAGCTAGATGCTACCTTTAAGATTCATTATTTTTTAGGGCTCAGACCTACTGGGTGCTAGCTACAGAAGTTAGCCAGTTGGCCAGCCACCAGAGACCAAAGGTCTTGGGTCCTATTAGAGGATGCTCCACTGGCCTGACCAAGACAAATCTAAACCCAACCTCCAACAGGATTGAGATAAAAAGTAATTAATCAACAGATTGTGGTAATCCTACATGTTGTTTCTAAATACCTATTAATAGAGCAAATTAAATAAAGAATTAAACCTCATCATCATTATTGATGATGCAAACTCGATTCATATCAAGGTTGTAAAAGAATTCTTCAAAGGCCTCACCCACATAGGCAAACTTTTCAGGATTCGGGGCATAGTCTAAACCAGCTAGGATATCTTCAGCGATGCTTAAATTGATAAGGGACTGAACGTTACCCGCATGATCCGCATTTGGAAACCCGGACACTTTGACCATTTCTGCAAATTTCGCCACATTCTCATTGTCATCTGGCTTGAAAGTATCATATAAGAACTGAGTTAACACCGTTCCAACCGCCACCATGTTGTATTTGAGTAGCCTACTGTCAAATTCAGACATTAATGAAGCGAAAATGAGTCGTGTATTCGCTTCATGAATTTGCCATGGTATTGGGTATGAAAGCTTTGGATCGATTTCGAGAGGCTTGATAGGCCCTTCATCATCTTCACATGCTTTGAAATCATGTAGACAATATCTTCTGAAGCAATTGGATATTTCAGAAGGATCAATTGTCGTCGAGACTCTCTTGCTTGTTGTACGTGTACGTTCTATGGTCAAAAGGGTAACAGTTGGTTTTATTGGCTTTTCACCTCCTTTATAGTTGAATCTTGCCCTGTCTTGAGAATACTTGGCCATTTCATTTGTGAGACCCATGCTCAAATTAAGCCTATAAACAAACTTCCCCTGCTCTGGCTTCTCCCAACCATTCCAAACACAATATGTTTTATTAAAGTATCTGTCGATGTCACCAAGTAGTGGTAGATTGTCATCTACCAATTCATGATATTTCAGTGCATGGTAAATATGGAGGATAGCACTCAGATCTTCGCTGGTTGTCATGGCTGTGAACCCACCCTCAAGAGAGAGGTACACATTTGTGTAGGACAGGAGCATACCAGCACTCATTGGGTTCCAGATCAAAAGGTCAAAGTATTCCTGAGCAATCATAAGAGGTTCCTTCTCAACATCTGCATCATCACTCTTCTCCGTCACTCTTTTGGTATCGACTATGAATTTCAGACATTCCTCTCTTCGGTTGTGACAAGGCACCTTCAATTCCAAATGCTCCCCTGCTTGTGCCATGAATCTATCAAACGAACCCTTGGCTAGGTTTTTAACCCGAAATACATCACCTTCCCCTTGCAGTTCGAATATTGAAGTGAGCATTGCATGCGCAGCAAATATGAATGCAAATGATGGCTTGGGCTTGAAGAAACTTTGTTGCCTCATCAAACTGACCAATGGTAACATCAACTTTTCCATTGGTACAGCTAGTCCATCAAACCTCCACTTACACTTTGTGAGATGGAACATCATGGAAAGGAGGGTAGAGTCAAGTTCCCCTGTAATGGCAGATGCAGGATTCTTGGTATCATCCCAAACATTGCCATTCATAATGCTGCACATTACTCCGCTAAACTCATCATCTGCGTTAGTAACAAAAGCCGCTGCAACTCCATCAATGATCCTCATTGTATTTAGGATGGATCTGTCCCCTTTAATAGACGTCCACAGGAAATCATTCTCGAGCTCTTCCTCACTCATCCATTCTGGGAAACTGTCCAATAATGGGTCGGTATGGGTGCACGGTTGAAAACGAAATAAACCATCCTCAGCTTTGGTTCCAGCATTCTTCAGAGTAATCCGCATCACCACCTGGATCAACCATCGGATTTTATCAGAGTTGGGCATCTTCCATCTCTTTACAAACGTATTGGATATATCATCAAGTTGTCGTCCTTGTCTTAAATTAAATCGAAAGACTGCCTCTACCACATCACCGAACAATGCCAACGCATATTCATCCTTCCACTTTTTAGCAAGGGGTGACTTGGTCTTTACCGAATCTGATACCAAATTAACGAGTGGGCTCATAAAGCAACATACCAAGACACGGTATGGTGATTCATCCAAACCAGGACAATCTATATACAAGGACCTTTCTAACTCTTGTACATTCCGAATCATTGAATTGGCAAACATACCCTGACACATAATTTCCACTGGAACACGATCAGTGGGATACTTGCCATCGGCTTCTAATCGCAAAGTCTCCTTGAGATTTTTTAATGTTGTTGTATATCTATGTGCATGATATGCCATAGTTTCAAATAGGAAAAGACATTTTGTTTTGGTAGGAAAGTGCATGAGATCATCGTAGGAATATTGTGTGGAAGATGGTTGTGGTCGAACAGGTGTTGTGTCGTTGTCGTCCTCCTCTTCGTCATCTTGTTCGTCATCTTCATAGAGTGCATCAAATCGATTGCAAAGCAGTATGTCTTCGTCCTCCGCGGTATCTTGACCTGTTTTTCCATCACGCCGCTCCTCTGCAGCAGCAGTCCTGATGTCGTCATTCATTGGACACTGCTTGAGCACTTGAAGACAATAATTTAACACCAACAAAAAGTACCGGTGTCCTTCATCACCACCCCCATCAAGATACTTAGAGTACTTGTTACGGACGCTGATAGCCACTCGTAAATTTTGCAACATACTCGTGTCAATAGAGATACAGTTTTCTTTAATGTAGTCAACTGCATCTATGAATGATTTGACATAGTCCAAATTGAAATCTTGACGATGCTGTAATGGCAACGAGGCCAATTTCAATTGCTCTTTGAAACGTGATGTAGCAGCCTTGTAAACTTGATAAATTGATTGGAAGGGGCGATAACTGCTGTCGTTACTGTGTGCATGTGACTCTGATGACGTTCCAAACGGATCTCCCCGTCGTCCTGAGGTGTTGCCGTTGTTGTTTGTGTTGGATTTCTTCCTCCCGCCACCGCCGCCGCTGTGTGAAGATGCTGACTTCTTTTTTGCCGATAACCTTGACTTTTTACCCATGATTTATGAATAGGGAGTTCTTTGATTCGTCTTCTCTGCTTCTGCGCAACAGTATTCAATGACTATACCGTTTTCATCAAAATCTCGCTGAAACGGGTGAAATGGAGGTATGGGTATGAGGCTGTGTGAGGATAGAGGGACGAGAGAAAGACGACGCACGACGCAAATGAAGGGGAGCTGGGAGGTGACAACAGGTGGAGGTGTCGGGTGTCGTACTGTCGGTATAGGTAAATACTGAATAAAGTCTCATACATCTAACACTATAAAATTTTAGATTAGCCCTATTCCTTCAAGGTCACGGGTTTTTAACCTTTTTCCACAATGTGGAATGCGTCCATATCTTTTTCATCCTCCCATCCTCCCATACCTCATTCGTCTCCAGGGTCACCACTTGTCTCCTTTCTGAAGGTCAATCGATCGTTTGTTACAATTGGAGGCAATGATTCGAACGGAGATATGGCCCGGCTTTTGTACCAATTTTACTCCTACGCGAACGCAAAGTGTTACGCGAATACTTTTTTGCCTGTAGCTGTGCCTTTACATAATGGCACCCCTCTCCACAGATTTCCACACACCGAACCTGTCTCATATTTTTCATCAAACTAATCACCTCACCCTACGATGCCGCCATCACCATTTTTCAAATTAAAATGCCAAATTTATTTAGGTAGAATCATACCACAAAAATTACGGTTACGTCCATCCGTCCCGCAATGATGATTGAGCTCGTCACTAAATCATCGTGGGACGAAGCCACATTTGGGGAGCCTCTTGTCATCGACACGTGCGTGGCTAAAGGATCATTGTTACTGATCGCATCATTGCACCACGTTGCATTATGGAATTATAACAGTGGCGTTGTCGACCAGCAGATCAACATTACAGAAAAGATATGCTCCTCATCCCTTCACCCCTCTGGGAATCATGTATTGATTGGATGCAAGGAGAAACTGAGACTGGCTAATGTGCTCAACAATGACATCCAAGTATTTGACGAGAAGAAGACACGAATGTGCATCGATGTAAAGTTTAATAGGACGGGAACTATCTACGCTGCCATCTGTGGACCAACAATTGAGGTGTACTCCTTCACACATGGAACTAAATTAGCTTCTATTGATTGTGACGTGCCGTTTTCAGGCCTTCGATGGGGAAACAATTGCAGTCTATACGCGACCTCTGATGGCAAGCTATGCCATTGGGATGCAGTGAATGGCGAAAAGATTGGAGAATATTGCGACACCGACGCACAGATTCTTGACAGCGCAATCACACCTGAAGGCAATGTGCTGATCGTATCCTCAAACAATACTCTCTTGATTCTCAACAGTCATCTACAAGTAACGTCTAAAGTTGGTGGCGACGAGAGCATTGAAGACCCGAATTGTCTACATGAGCTAACTGGTCCTATCACAGTCTCCGATGAAGGTATGGTATTTCTATCAGTTCGCCATCGCGAATCGAACGTGTTCTCTATCAGAATTATTTCTATGATTGGACAAGAGGAGTTTGACCAGGATCTTGACCTTACTGCAATTAATGTGCTGATAGTTAGCAATGACGGGAGATTTCTCATGGCAAACAACAAAATGTTCTCTGTGAAAGATAGTCGTGGGTATAAGAATTCAATCATCACAGCTGGTGACGAGGGACAAGAAGAATTTGTATACGAGGAGACTTCTGAAGTGTTAGTGGCATCAATTCATGTCGAGAACCAGATGGCTTTACTGCAAGACGTACAATCAAGGCTAGCCGATGCAGAAATGTTGAGTGGTCTTGAATTGAAATCCACACAAGAACAAATCGATGCATCTATCAACAATCGTGTCGAGCAGAATACGAATATCGAGAGAAATGAAATCAATAAGTTGGATGCACTGCGTCGCGAGAAAGAAGCTATCAACGAACAATGCATTCAAGCGCTGGAGGAAGTGAAGGCCTCTTATGCAAGAGAAATTCGCGAGAGAGAGCTAAAGCACAAAGACGAGTTACTGCGCCAGGTGATTATCATGCAATCTCAATCTAACTATTACTTGTTGCGATCCCTAATTCAAAACAATCTTGTCTTGTACATCATTGCAGGTCAAGACTCACTATGAAACTGAAAATGAATGGGAAAAAGAAATGGCAGCCATGGATGCAATGAAACAGCAAATGCACATCAAACAAAAAGAGGAAGTCGAACGTGTCAGATCCAATGCGAAAGATCAACTCGCCGAACAACAAAAGGTAGTAGACAAGCTTCTGAAGGAGAAGGAGATTGCTGAACGAGAGAGTAAAGAAATCATTGCTCAACTCGAGGATGACATAGAAATTATCGTTACAAAGACACAGCAACAGATTAATTCAGATGAAGCAAAGGAAGAAGAGATATCGTCGCAGCTAATGATAGAAAATGGGATCCTCGAACGAAGGCTTGCCAGTACCCAAAAGACCATTGAGGCGGCGAAAGAAAGAGTTGCTGTGTTATTGGATCAAGGCAGCAAAACTCAAGAGAAAGCAAGTATTTTAACTTCATGCTATTTGCCGTTCCATTGACTTTTTACTCACTCACTCACGTATTGTCATTCACCCTGTACTGTTTCAAGCTCCGAGAAAAAGAAGCCTGCAAGGCCAAACTTGAGAAGAAGTTGAGCACTATTGATATGGAAATAGTATCAAAAGAAGGCGCTGCATCAAGGCTGACAAGGTGAATGAATTGATTTTTTTCTCAATGCGACATTGTTGACAAAGTCACTCACTTGGCTAATACAACCTCTCTGACTCTTTTTAGGATCAACAAGAATCTGCTCAAGTTTCGATCAATCGAGGAGGATAAGAATTCCGAAGTAAAACTGGAATGGAATGAAAACGCAAAACAACAGATGGCTCAAGTACAAAAAGAAATCAACGAAAAACAGACTGTGATGCAGTCACAAAGCAAAGATATTAAAGGAACCAGGGAGCAAATCGAGGAGCTTACAAAACTGGCAGAAGAAGAAGCGATAAAGAAGTCCAAGATTGTGTCTCAGATAAACAAATTTTCAACCAAAATTAATTCGTACCACGCAGCATTGGAGAATCTCCAGGAGAATATTCAGAAGCCTGATGAGCTGCGAAAAATCCTTACCAACCTTAGTGAATCTCGTACTATGCCCAATTCAAGTTTGAAACAAGATGACCAACATGAAGTTGCAAGGAAGAACGAGGTGCTCATCAAACTCTTGGCAATGAGGAACGAACTCGAGCAGCTAAAGGCAGACGAAGTGGCAATGATGAAGTCGCACAGGGAAGAGCGGCAGCAGCAAATACTTTTGAATGCTAAATTACTGGAACGTTCCAGTAACAAGACAAATAGGAAATTTTCCAGGCAACCAAGTGGTATATTGGCATCACGTTGAGGTTACCCATATTGCCATTGCCATACATGAGATGATGACATATCATACTTTTGAATGTGTCCTGGAAGTACCTGTTCTACCCCCAAGGGGATCAAGTACTAGCGAAACACAGGGCTAGCACATGATGTGGTGTAGCAGTACAACTATCATAGATTAATTTTAATGCTCCTCTTACACTCAAAAGCAGATTGTACTCATTAATCGAGCAGCTCTACTATCGGCGGTGCAACTTGATCTGACAATGACTGCCACGCTGGCTCCCCATCACGTGATAAGATACTAGTTTGACTGGGATAGCGACATACATCCGGCGATGCATCTCCGGTTACTAATAGTTTGGCCCAGAAGGAGAATAATTGACTTATTTCATGAGTGGTTTCGTCTTCTACCTCTTTGCTCATGTACCACAGTATTGTCTGGTGCCAAGTGATATCAGTTGGTAAAGTCGTGTGAGCCAGACAGGTTACGAAGTGTTGTGGATATTCATTCAATGACCTTTACTTATGTACTCACCTCATTAGAAAATCTCTTGGAAATGACACACCGTAACAACCGACTCCTATTAGGCTCGTCACCAAACAATACATCTACCCCACCATCTCTCTGCATATCATCTTCGTCCTCCTCAACCTCCTCATCCATCATCACAGCATTTCCAACCATCCTTTCTCTAACAGGATTTTCCACCCCCTCCATATCAATCGGGTGCTGCAACTGAGCCCTCGCAAGAGGAGCCTGTCCCACCACCGTTTGTCCAAAATTCCGATTCCCACCCACAACCCTCCGTTCTGGCACTCTCGGCTTTGTAAATAAAAATCCATTCCCATTCGACCCAGTACAAAAATATATCCCGTTGAATTCTGCATCACCCGCTCCCGAGACTTTTATCCTTCGCCGCAGTCCAAGCATGGGGATGGGTACGTATTGACCGCTTTCTTCGAATACATTAACGCCTTCGATTTGTTCTTGGGCACGGAGCATTTTCATTGCTGAGCGTAGGAGTCTTCCGTCGGTTAGACTTACGACGCGTTGCTCGGCGGATCGGGTGGTTAGTTCATGGAAGCGATGGCAGGTGGTGCCGGTTTTGACTAAGGAGCTACAGTCTATGAATTCGAATATTCGGAGTAAGACATCATCGACGGCTAGGTATTGAAGGAAGGAGAAGTGACGACGGCGTGATTCGGCAAGAGGTATGGGATATTGGGGATACCGTGTGAACGGTGGTGCATTTGTGAGGGCATGTACAGATGAAAATTCTGTTGGTATGTTTTCATTGTTGCTATTGTCCTCATCTGTAGGACCAGAGGAAGCAAGTAAGGTAGCATCTTCCGTTTCTAATAAATGTTGACGTTCTAACATGACTGTGCGTCTATGGGCTTCGCCTAAGCGATCAAAGGCATTTAAGAATTCCCTGTATTCTGCTGTATTTTGTAATGCCACTACGTCATCCCGAGGGATTGATATGAGCCATCTTCCACATCGTTCCAGTAGGCCAAAGTTGCTGTTTTCACGGTAGATTGGGCTATGAGGTGTAGGTGTAGTTGCAGTTGTTGTAGCAGCAGCAGTTGCAGAAGCTGACGCAACACCAGAAGAAACACTTCTATTCTCACTACTTTGACTATTAAACGGTGAATTGTCCAGCTCTGTAACCGCATCAACAAACACTTCATCATCTGCCTCGATCTCTCCTGCTTTAATATCTTCTTCACTGATTGAAAATGATTCCGAATTGTCTCTTCCACCAGAATCACGTCGAGGTGGCAATGTAGATGAACAATTAGATCCATCTCCGCTTTCATGACGAGAATATCCGCGATCAATATTTTGAGCAATGTCGAAATTAGTGACAGTTTCATTGCGTAGCATGTCAACATCGCGGTCTGTTTGACTGCCTTCATTGATGATGCCAGAGTCGTTGGTTGAACCATCCTCATTNGATGCAAGGATCATTGGTTGAACCATCCTCATTTTGTGGTTCATTTCTTAATGACATGGTTGTCTTTTATTTCTTAAGTATCAATTGTTGGCGGAGCTCTTTCGTGACGACAAATAATTTCTCACGATGTACACAAAAAATCAATCGTTTGCGGTGATTGATCTCTATCTATGTCGAATAAAGAACAGAAGCCGCAGCATGAAAATGGTTAGCAGCCTTATTTACAGCCTGTAGGCGTTCTGTTGCTCATCAAGACTCAATAAATTACAATCGGCAGGTGCACTCACAATCGATTAGTTATCTGAGCAGATCCGAAAAGAAAAAATCTCTACCAATTAAAATCTGGCAGTAGGCTCACCTCAAGAGACACTGCACAACTGCCGACACTGTTACAGGCGCCAGGACACCGATAATCAATTACGGCAACAAGCAAAGCAATCCACCCTCTCGATCGGCCCCTATCGTAACATGCCACAAGGGATGTGTGATGGAAAAGATTTCATTTGGATGTCAAAAAAAGATCCAAAAGATATTGCAAAGATCACACAAAATAGAGGTTTTGCCCCACCCAATGGTTTTGTTGGTAAGTAGGTATCCCTATTTCCGGGTAAACATTACTCCCAAGTGGGACTTTAGCCCACAAGGCCAAACCTCTAACCCCCCAGCAGACAGCCACAGTAAAACAAACCAACCCCACCAGTCAAACCATAAGCAACCACCACCATCATCACCACTTGAGCATAAGGACACCATTGCCGATGTCCTCTATGAGCTGCCTCAGTTGAGGGCCGTCAGGGTCACCACGAGAACAACACTGCTCACACCCCACAACATCATTTTTCGCTTTAACGAACCAATCTTTTGGCCCATTCTTCCAATCAATATCTGCAACCATCACATTGCTTGATAGTGATGCTTTCATTACTTCATCATATTCGAGTAACCAACTAAGATGCCCCACTGTGGTAGTCACGGATTTCCTGCTGAAAATAGTTCAAAATAGATTCGGGTTAAGTAAAAGAGAAACTGATGTCGATTT
>JALLAY010001163.1:0-14559 GCA_036939635.1 Cyclotella baltica
TCTTTACCCAATAAGTGCAATAAGCGACTAAAATTATTTTACTCAAGCCCTTAAATTGACTTTTATTCTCAAAAACACTATGGGATCTAATTCGTGTTTGCTTGTTTGCAAACAACATAATACGGTTACATAATATACAGTGATTAAATTGATTAGGAACCTATTGGACCTTTTTTAAATGAATAATACGTAATACGATTGTCACTCGTGAAATAATCGTTCTCTCATTTTCTCTCAAGTAAAATAAGAGCTCTCTCAAGCAATTTAGAAGAGTCCCTTTCCAATTATTCAAGAAATATTCCTGATCAACCATTTGCACATTCAAAAGAAATGCTAGTAAAATAAGATGATGCAAATGAACCCTGTCAAATTCAAAATTTCAAAAGGTATATCAGATCAAATTCATTTCGGCAGTTAATTCTGTTTCTTTAGTTTTTCTTAGAAATATTTACTGTCATGTTTCAGGGAAAATGAAAGTGTATTCCAAAATTTTAATGACAAATATCATGACAGTCTTAGTACGATCTTGAGTCTCAAAACAGGCACCAATGAACCTCTAATCTGACAACACGAGTCAGATTGACAATGGTTCCGACTTTTCATGCTTGATGACATTGCTGGTGTCAGATCTAAGATGACTGTCCAGAGTAGAAATTAGTATGAAAAAATGGAAACAGAACTTTTGCTAGTCTTGCCAGTTGATGTTGTCTTACAACTGGAATCTGGGGTTGCGTATAGACTAGAGAAGGGTCTTTTCTCAAATGCACATGTTTTTAGTCCTTGGGATATGTAGCTGTGTGTACGTAATGGCGACCCAGACCCCCCTATCTACAGGTCATGCTGGTGACATCACTGAAAAGTTTGATTTCCTTGCTAGCCCTAACTGAATAAGCTGTATTCTTTACCTTAGTCAGTTGGCTCAGACAGGGCCTATGCAACTCAACGCACATAGGGTTAGGGTATGGTTGACTTTTTGCTTTGTTTGATAGGTGAAAGATAACATCATGTGACTTGGTACATGCCACATATAGGGTCCGAAATTGCCTGATAGAGAATAATTTTGCGGTTTTTCTTACCTGTGGAATGTATTGAAAACTCTTTGTCTTTGTCTTCCTCATCCGATTTGTTCTCGGAAGCAACTTCCCATCCAAAAGGCAAGATGGGTGAAGGAGATCAAGACCTGTGAGAAGAGACAGAGGGTTGATCCTTGTGGGATTTCTTTGAATGAACACAACAAGGCTTGATTGAAAGTGAGGAACTCATTTTCTCATTTGAACTGTAGAGGAACTATCGAAATCTGACTTCTGCTTGGAAAACAATAGAGTACCTCTCTTCTTAAGTCTTGGAGAATAAATTGATCGATTGGTAACCACTTTGAATGAAGCCACATGATGTGACTGGATCTCTTGTGATGTTAGAGGAGCGCTTCATTGGAGAGACAGTCTTCACATTTGGATCCATAAGCATACTAGGTGTCAAGAAAGTCTCAACCACATGATTCCACACTCTAGAGGTTCAATCTCAATAAATGTTAACCGTTTAAAGACCGATGTTCCTGAACTAGTGTAGAACAAATCAACTTCAGTTAATAAAAACCATGAAAACATCTGCATGACTTTGTCCGTGCCATTTCCAACTGCTATTCTCAGGCAGAAGTCACCCGGAGGGGGAGAGTTGCAAAGCTTGGTTATGAGAATGAGCATCGTAATCACACTTGTCTTTCCTTTCCCTAGATAAAGCACACATCTTGAAATCCAAACCACTAAAGCCTCAGGCTTTCCAATTGCAGCCTCACAACTCACAACCCGATGATGCACAACAAACCAACTGCTTTAACCGCGTCACACGCATCCAAAACTGACTGAGGAGTTCCAGCTTTTACCTTGAGAATTGGCCGGGACTCACCTGTATCTTCGATAGGATAAACTTCTACCAGATCAAAAGAAATAGAACCAACAGTGGGAGACCTTGCCTTCACTATATCCCACACTGCTTCCAACAAGGAAGTGCCAAGAGGTCAGTCCTGATAGCATCGTACCCTAATTGTTGTAGAAAACATACGTGCCTTTTGATAAAATACGTACATTCTCAAACTGGACTTGAAAAGATACGTACATTCGACATTGAATACGTACTCCGTACGTTTTCTGCTGTCTACTAGGGACTTTGTACGTAGGAGTCAAAAGTTCATTCGACGGCGCAAAAGGGGGGCAAAACTGGGGGCGATCAATCAAATTATAGTCGGCGCGCCCACATTTTATTGAAAAAGAACGTACCTTCAGTTAACATACGTACATTTTAAAACTCGTCTAGAAAAGGTACGTACATTAAAGATTGGTAACATACTACGTACGTTTTCTACAACAATTAGGGTACATAGGCCCAGTTATATTGGGCTATGCAAAGAAAAGCTAATTATTTATGCTTTTCAAAAAGATCTAATACTAATATTTTGCCGTTGAAGTAAAATGGGATTAGAATGGGATTAGCTTGAGCATTGTCGCCATGCTCATAATTCTAAGTTTTCAATCAGCGAAACCAAAAATAATGATTAAATATTTATTTAAGGCGTGTGCCTCCAGCGATACCTCTTCAAGGCTTAGGACAGCTCCAAGCTCTTCCAGAGCCTTTTCCAGAATCATAACAGCGTGAATTGGCGAAGGAGCACATAAACTAACCAACGGGCGTTCGGGCTGTAAAGAGTCTACCACCAATGGAGACCCCATCAGAAGCAAAAGGTTCTCCATCAGTTTGTCGTAGGCGGAATTTCCTATCACCAGCTCCAAAACCATCCATGCCGACTAGAATCAGCAGGTCCAATCAAAACAGGATCTGCTCCAGAAGCATCGAACTCCAAACAATATAACCATTTACAACTGGAACTATCCAAGCCAAAGGATTTCCAGAAAAGAAATAACTCAGGAAAATAAAACAAAAGCATCCAATGCTTTTGCTCTGTTGCAGCGATTGAATCAGTTGGCCAAAACCAATCAAGCAACTTGCTTGGCCACACACTCTTAACAAAACGGATTGTGATTGCTCTAATAAAATCACTGGCTGTGTACATCTAACCAATGTTTTTGTCTCCCTACCTATTAGGTGTGGTGAATTTGGTGTAGCTTCTTGCCTTGGTCAAGAAAATGGGAAAAATGTTGGAGTGATAGATATCTGTGTAGTGGTCATGGATGGAATGGATAAAATAGGGGATGGGCATTCAATGTCAAACGTACGGTAAAGTATCTGTGATCTGTAAGCTACCGGCGCCTAGTGGTCAGACGTGGAGTCTATGAATGACTATGATTCATAGACAGATTCATAGCCAAAAATTGGCAAATTTGAAACAGTGATTCTTCAGGGTTCCCGTGGTCTGATGGTATTGTCATTTAAGCCCTTATTGTAGCTTGTGATATATTTATTGGCCACGATCGCAGATTTTTCATTTGCATCGCCAATTTTTACTACCAACTGGCACAAGTGGGCTCGGAGTGATTTTGAGCACACTTTTGGCCACCTCCGAACTTGCTCCGCACTGGATTCGAACTTCGTACCGCCTTTATCATGGACTATCTAGCTACTTCGTTCATAGACATGATTCATAGCCCTAACAAATAACATGCAAAAATCTGTCTATGAATCATAGACCATAGCCTCCACGTCTGACCACTAGAGCTATTTAGAGGCTTGTTTGGTAGTAGGATGGGTCTTATATAGTACCCAAAACCTACCACTACTTACACCAATTGGTCTGTTTGTGGTTTGTTCTCCATCATGAGCCTGCTCCTCACCAGGCCTATGGGGCCCGTCTCCTGTACGGAAAATGTCCATGCGCCAGCTAAATGCTATGTGTGCTAGTTAGGAAGGTACAAAGAGACAAAGTTGTAAACTAGAGCCTACATAAAAGCAAATATCTAAGCTGTTTTGAATCTAAACGGAGGCAACTAAATACAATCTAAGGGTAAGCTAAAATCTACAAAGAATGGTGTAGTAGCTCTCCTTGGTCTTGCATTTGTAACACACAAAGGAAGTGGATAGAGGGTTTGAAAGACAACATCATTGGTAGACGACTTTGAAAGAGGCAACAATTGGATTGATATTCAGATCAATTCTTTGCTGCAATGAGTGCCATTGGCTCTTTTAAGCAAAACACGTGCTATCCTAGCTTTTGGCTTCAACCAGCAAAAATACTGCAAAGAAACCTCCGGAAGAAGATCAAATGCCGACATCAGGTTGTTTCTGTCACAGAAGTTTAACAGATATCTTTTATATTGCTTCCACTCTAAATCTTACATTCAATCCTGGTACTTATGATCTTCCGCAGATAATTCTCATTCTCTCAGATATATCTTTTAAAGATTGTTGTCATTTTTTGGATACTTTTACCTTTTATGTTGTATCATATTTTTGTTTGTGGTTGCTTTAATGACGTGTTGCGATTTTGCTCAACTACGGTTTTTTTGTGACATGGTCTATGTTGATCAACACTGTCGCACGTGCCTCAGAAATATTAATCGATCAACTCCCACAGATACGTTCTTAAATATTTTAACGTCACTTTAAGTTTAATGATGTCATTGAAGATGTCGCACATGATGACACATGAACTGAGACATTCCTTGATGATCACTGTCTTCTCACAGATCACAGATAATTGAGGAGAGCGATCACTGTGACATGGACAGATGATGTTCAACATTTTTTGGTATTCAAAAATATTCCAACAACACTTGCACAGATAAATGATCAGCTCTCACATAAACTCAGTTTCAATTATCTAGATGCTTTTGACTGCAAAAGCAAGTAGGAGTACATCCAAAAGATATCCGTTACTGTTAAATTTTCTTTTGCAGAAAACAAGTTCGTATGCAGACCAATCAGAACAAAACCGATTGCTTGCATTTCACTACAAATTCCCATGAGAACCAATAGCTCTCCATAGGGCAAAAGTATTGGAATGCAAGGACAAGCGCACCAATCAGAGAGAGGGAGATGGTGTCTGTCTTCCCGTCACAACACTGCCATGACCCCTACAGACCCATTAACCGGGCTATATTGTTCCCAGTCTGTTGGTCAGGTAGTTCATTGTGGTCACTTTAGAATCACCCTCTATGATTCACCAGATTTTCTCAGTCAATGGAACCGTGGCACGTGGGTTTGAAGAGAAATTGCCCTCCTCCAAGTCCCAAGTTTTGCAAAATGAGTGTCTTTGTTGCAAGAGCAGCACATTAGTGATTTTAAATCTTGTGCATTTGAAGCAGGGTTTTGCTAAGGAAGTGCATCAAAACTTGTATCAAATAGCATTGTTTGCACACATTAACTAAAACCGTTTCACACAATTCCTTGCTAATATGCACTTATTAGAACTAGAAACGTCTATTAAATGCGCGTGCAACCTGATTATCCATAACAGCATTGTTAAAGTGACAGTAGGAGTGTCTCCAATAAAAAACAGGACATTGTCAATGGGCTTCAACAGCTGGCCTGTTACCAATTAGAGAACTACTGAAGCAACACAAATTTTACAGATTATCCACGAAAATTATCTTTCCCCTTTCGTATCAAAGCAAACACTTTAGCACCATCATCACCATCCGATGCTCCAACGTTCCTCCTAATTTCTTCACTAACATCTCCTCTCAAGAAAGGATTTGTCAACTTCTCCTCACCCATTAAACTCGGTACAGTAGGCTCACCCCTACCACGTTTCGCCACAATCTCCTCCACTCGTTTCACCAAATCGACATTTCCAGGCTCTACACTCATGGCGTACCTGGCGTTACTTTCTGTATATTCATGGGCACAGTACATTGTTGTGTCATCGGGTAGACTTCGTAGTTTTTGTAGGCTAGACCAGAATTGTTGCGGTGTTCCTTCGAACATGCGTCCGCATCCCAAGGCGAAGAGACTGTCGCCTACGAATGCTGTTTTTTCGGCGGGGAAGTGAAAGGCTATGTGTCCGATGGTGTGACCGCCGACATCTATTGTAAAAAATAAAAGGTTAGTCTCCAGAACAAATGGAGTGTTTCTTCTGCACTAAAACTCTTTTATCGTAGGCTAACTCCACTCACCAATCACTTCGGCACTAGTCCCCCCAAAAGACAATTTATCATCTTCATTCAAAGAAACATCCACGCCGGGAATATTTCCATCCTTCGCCGGACCGTAAACTGTTACCCCCTCAGTTTTTAACTCGGCATTGCCCCCCACGTGATCATGGTGATGATGTGTATTCAAAATATGAGTTAATTTCCATCCTCGTTTTGCTAATTCGTTTTTGTAAGATGTTGCGCATAGCGTGTCGACGGCTGCGGTTTCGCCTGTTGAAGGATCGTGGATTAGATATCTGTCGTTATGTGTTAAATTTATAATAAGACAGTGAGTTAGGGTTCCCTTCGATAAGCTCGCAACAATCACATTCTCCCACAAGCCATCCATCTCATCTCACCCATAGTTATCACCCAAACACGGAAACTGAACCACCTCCAACGAGGCACCTTCACCGCCGGTGTGATGTGACCAACTTTGACGACAACTCGATGACGTTGACATTGCGGTTCGTGGATTGTGAAACCAAAGTGTCGTTGTTGACGCGATGCCTCGCACGGAAAATCCCGAAACTTGTCTGTTGGCTAGGAGTGGAACGGTGAGGTATATTGCGTGACGGACGGCTGCGACCATTGTTTAAATCCGTTGGTGGGATGAGAGCCGTCGCCGAACGAGCGAGCGAAGAGGCGAAGAGACGATGGTGAACTATGGTATTATGGTGAAGGAGGGTGAAGGTGAGGGAAGGCTTTAAGACTGTCGGTATTGAGAACAAATTTTTGTATTGCTCCATATCAACGAAATTCGACTATACGTCTTTTGGTGAAGTTTGCGCGTTGTGGTATCCGAACCGCGCATCCTTGACTATACTAACAACAACTTTCAAGACAGGGGCGGTGGGCGGTGTGCGTGGGCGGGAGGAGGTGTGCCCACACTAACAATATCTCGCATCACATTGGTAGTCTGCCTTTTATCCGTTCCGGACACAAAATGCCCCATTCTGGGACACCGCTTATAAGATCTGTCGCGAGGAGGGATGATCTGGCTGTTGTCACTCAACCTACCCAAACCAATCCACCCTCTGCAGCTAATTCCAACAAGTCTCGAGGTACAACGAAACAGAAGAAGCCATCCAAATCAAAGTCTTCCACCAACAACGCTACTAAGAAAGCCTCCGAGAACACCACGACGGCCGCCAAAAAGAATACCAAGAAAACCGCCAAGAAACCAGCCGACAACACCGCCAAGAACACAACTAACAAAACCACCAAGAGCACCGCCAAAAAGAAAGCTTCTACTAAGACCGATAAGGTTGACGTCTCTTCCGTCAAAGTGTTTACTTTTATCAGAGGTAAAATCTTTGATTCAGCTCGGTTCTTCAAGTCAAAGGAGCAGGTTTACTCACAAGAGGACATGGACAAGTTTGATTATGCCTATCAGAGCCAATTGCTGTGCAACTTTGCTCAGAAACGTGCCGTTAACAAACAAGAACTAACAACTGCTAGGACGTCACGCTCCCAGGCGATGGATTTAGATTCTAATGATGATGTTTTCAACTGTGACACAGTCAATTGGCAGGACCTCTCGCGGTATGTCCTAGAAGACCTTCTGAAGCTTTCGGTTGGAGCCAAACTCCTTCTATTACTTCCTGTTGGGGCTGGATCGGATCTTGGTATGGACTTGAAGAAACTATCTTCCATTCAAACTCGTGAGTGCAAGGGTGGTGAGAGGTGCAAAATTTCTGGTAACGAGATGTTTTGTTTCAAGGTCACAGTAGATTGGTGTCCAGTGCACGAGGACGTCTCTTTGGGTCTATCTCAGGCTCAATTTGTACATCTATTTGAGAATAAGGCAGGTGGTTTCCAGGTTTCGTTCGACAGCTGCGATGATGAGAAGCTGTTCATCAAATGGTACGATGTTGTACACCATCCACGAGACTATATGTTCTTTGGTAGAACGCACATGATGAATCGGCCCACAGATTATCTATTTGCAAACAAGAACTCCCAATACACACATCATGTGTTCCGTGGTATGAGCGCCGAATTCTATGGTGATAGCCGTCAGTCAGCTTTGCTCTATGCATCATATCAGAAGAGGCGGGCTCAGCTGTTTGAAAGTGAACAGAAAAAGGCTCTGGCGAAACAGCACGGCATATTTGACACCCAAACATTCAACACCCCAGAGATCAAGAGTTTCATTAAAGTCTTTAAGGCTCACTGTCGGAATTGTTTTGTGTTTTCCATTACAAGCTTTCAGAACTACACTTTGCCCATCATTTTACCCACCGATTGGAATAATTTCTTGGAGGTCGGCAAAAGAGTTTTCGGTGATCTATGGAGGTTCTTTGCATCATTGCGCAATTTGTCTAAGAGTGATTCTGCGTCCCTTACACAAATCAAGGAGCGACAGGTCTTTTGCGAAATCCTAGCTTTGATTCGGGTCTCAAACCCGCGGAATCTAACGTATTGGTCTCTCATCTATACCACGGCATGTTATGGTTGGGGCGTTCGTGGCACTGCCATCGTTGCTTCTCAATTCTGGGGTATTAGTACTTCGGCACGGTACAGGGATAGTAAATATACTGAGTTCTTGAAGAACATCGATGCTGTTAGGAGGGGCGTGCTTAAGAAGTATCGTGTTGGTCTCTTTGCGTTCGACAACATTGTGGTGGTGCATAGGCTCATGGATCAGCGAGGCAGGTCATCTAAGGCGCTCACAGCAACACATATGGTAGCTCATGTGCCACATGAATTCAATGACACTACCTATGACAACATGTATCCATCCATAACATACAACGCGTTGCAGCCATCGTCTTCTCCTATCGACATGCCTACTTATGAAATGTTTGATTATAACTCTGTGACAACAGGTACAGATGTATTTATTAACCATGATAAAATCCCTCTAGGTAGTATCCCAGACTTTTCTGGTAAACGAGTGTCTGCATACCACAACTACTGCTTATTGGCTAACGACGTTGTTACATTCAACAACATCTTCACTAGGTCAGGTGAGCTTCTGCATAGTTTGTCTTCGGCTATATTCGTTGCCTCATCACTAACTTATTAAATTTTGTTCGTACAGAAGGTACGATTAAGAATCAGCCTGATTGGTTGGATGCCAGCTCCATTGACAACGGGGCTTCATTGTTTAACACGAAGAGAGAAGGCGAGCTGAACAGAGAGTGTTACAACTTCAAGAAATCCTGTGTAGCTAGGTGGAATAAATATGCTGGTGAGGTCACGGAGTCTCTTCTGTTGGGTGTTGTTGGGATTGATGAGGCAAAGAGTGGGGAGAGAGGAGTTGATGAAAATTGATGTGTCAATGGCGGTTGATGATTTTTGGCGGTGGTCAGAAAACCGAAAAAAGAGAGAGGCCCGGATCGAAAATAGATAAAGGATTTGACGTGCGCTAGAGCATCACAAGGCTTGCGCCTTGTCCCGTATGGGGCAATAGGTACCCGTTAACGGGTACCGTCTGGAGTTTCCCGTGAAATGTGATGCGAAGATTTTGCTAGTGTGGGTGTGCCGCAAAAAACAACGTCGATACCAATTCAAGCAGAAAAAAGAAGCTCAAGTCCACCCCATCTAATGATGCGGATGCATCACAAACGAATCTGTTGGCACTCTACTCATTTTTTGGGCATCCCTAGTAATGATAACTCCCATTAAATGCAGCTACCTTACATTTATTCAAGAAGACCAAACACAATCCGCAAGACAAAATTGCTTTTTAGCTAGAAAACAAGTGAAGTTAATGATGAGCATCCTGACTCCATTGAATTGACTTCAAATCGATTCCCTCTTGGACCATTTCCCATAAAGGGCTCATATCTCTCAACCTCCCCACATGATTTTCCAATAAATCAAGCAAAAAGTCAACTTCAGCTTCTGATGTAAACCTTCCAATACCGAATCTCAATGAGCCATGAGCTAGTTCATCATCCACACCAAGTGCCCTTAAAACATACGATGGCTCCAACGAAGCAGACGTACACGCTGATCCAGACGAGACAGCTACATTCTTCAACGCCATCAGCAATGATTCACCCTCGACATACGAAAAAGAATAATTAACACATCCAGGATATCTCATATCAGGGTGACCATTCAATGTAACCATAGGTATCCTCTCCTCAATGCCACGACACAACTTATCACTCAAATAACGAATCCAAGCATCGTCAATTTCCATTTCCTTTTCGGCAAGTTCACACGCAGCACCGAAACCAGCACAAAGTGTATGAGGCAAAGTTCCACTGCGCAGCCCTCTCTCTTGTCCTCCACCGCTGAAGAGAGGTTCGAGACGGACACGTGGACGGCGCCGGATATAAATTGCACCAATTCCCTTTGGACCATATATTTTGTGGGAGGAAAGAGACATGAGGTCGATGTTCATGGCGTTTACATCGATTGGTAATTTCCCAAGCATTTGCGCAGCTGTGATAGAGAATACAAAGCAACAGTGAACATCCATGAAAAAAATAGATAGCATCCTCATAACCAGTAAGTGCCAACAGTTAAACCAAACTCACCATCCGTATGAAACAATATCTTCTTCTTCCTACACAAAGCCCCAATCTCCTCAATAGGCTGCCTCGTCCCAATCTCATTATTCACAGCCATAACACTAACCAAAAGCGTATCTTCTCTCATGGCATTCTCCAACTCCGCAACATCCACCAAACCAGTTGAAGCCATAACAGGCAAATACGTAACGTCATACCCCTCTTGCTCCAACGACCGACACGAGTCCAATACGCATTTATGCTCGGTTTGAGTGGTAATAACATGCTTCTTGTTTTTGCCCTCACCACCGTAAAAATGAGCTGCACCTTTGATGCTAAGATTGTTACTCTCGGTAGCACCTGAGGTGAATACGATTTCTTTGGGACTTGCTTTAATGAGTGAGGCTACTTGTGATCGGGCCGTTTCGACGACGGTTTCGGATTCCCAGCCGTATGAATGGGTTCGGGAGTGGGGGTTGCCGTAAGATCCAATCTAAAAGGAGAGAGAGAGGCAGTTGAAATTGATGTTAATCAGAGATACCGNTGCATATAACGTACCAAATTGCCTGTTGATTCATTGATGCTTGCAAAGATCAAAGGAGGAACCCAAGATAGGATGACAGAACAAAACGAATTAAACCCCCAAAGCTCAGTAACCTTCTCTTCCGGTGCTAGTGAAACGAAATATCCTATATTGTGATACGAAACAGGTTAAGTGCTGAAATGATAACAAATATAGATATTATCTTTCTTTTTCTCACCATTGGAGCAAGGGTAATACCAGCCAAATGAGACTCCAAACAGCACTGCAAATACATAGGCTATGTTCGCGTCATCTGGGCTGTATACAGTCCCAATCAAAAGTGCAGTTAAAACCATTGTAAAGACATTACATGCCACGTAGCTGCGTTTATGTCCAATCTTTCGCGAAATAGTGCGGTGAACGATCACTCCAAATGGATTGCACGCAAGAACTAGCACAATGAATATGGTGATGGCCGTGCTGGTCATTTCAATCTTTTTAACAATGGAAATGATACATGAGATGAATAGTAAAAGCAACAGACATCTGCACCAACACTTACTTGTCCAGAAAGATATGTGATGGCCAGATTGGTGAAGGATGACATTGCTGCTTCGATGAAGACGCTAGCAAGGAGAAACCTCGCTGCGCTTGGCTCGTGCTTTGATATTGTAGCCATTGTTGTCTTGAGCTCTAATAGCCCCGCCACATACAGATTGGAACCTTCTTCTAAGAACTTCACTGCTTTAACTGGAGTGTACCGCCTATAAGCTAAGAATAAGCTAATTCCTCCAACACTCGTAGCAATGGCTTGACTGAATCTGGCTAAAGTGATAGAATCCCATCCAGTTCCAACCTGAGTTCCACCCACGACAATGAAAAACCCAAGCATGCCAAAGGTCTCCCAAACGCGACCACTAGCAGTGATTCCATGCAGGTCGTGATCAGTAGGAGCACTAACGTAAGACCACATCACCATAGAGTTGGCCATGAATGTCGCAGCAGCTATAACGGACTGAAGAATTACCATAACGAACCAAGTGTTTTCATAAATGAAGATCTGTACGAAATTGACAGCAGTCAAAAGAGCAGCACAAAACCGTCCAAACGCCAATCTGTGGTCTGAATAGTCCACAACCGCACCAGCGTAGGGCATGAAAACACTAGTAGAGAGACCACCAATAATAGCCATGAGTGACAGGATCGACGAGGCTTGCATGCCGTATACTTTGTTATCGCAGTTTTGGTAGGAGCCATTTTCATTTTGGGGGCAGCCAGCCTGTTATTTTGAAAACAACGTCAGGAAATAATAATTAGTGACGCTCTATTGATTGACTTTTAACCTCATTCAACGCACCTGTTGATTAGCGAATTCCAACACCCCCAACGAGAGGAACATAAAACTAATAAACAGCATAGATCTGCCGAACTGATTGAAGTAAAACGC
The DNA here is from genome assembly GCA_036939635.1 of Cyclotella baltica. NCBI lineage: Eukaryota > Bacillariophyta > Thalassiosirophyceae > Thalassiosirales > Thalassiosiraceae > Cyclotella > Cyclotella baltica. Next base: position 12,523 of record JALLAY010001163.1, read on the forward strand.
CTGAATGTCTTTGCGATGATTGTCGTACAGGAAGAATCGCTTGGTGATAGCACAGCATCCTCCGCTGCTCTCTGTTTGCACCTCGTTTTCGATAAAGTCCTCATCTTCAATGGGGATTTCAACATCTGGTGGAGCAGTCATCATGTTCCTATATTTGTCAGATTGAATATTTATGAGTTGCTTTCATTTTATGTCACTGTCCAAAACGCAAAGACCAAGCAAACTTGACTGAATGGGCACCAAGCAAGATAAGATGGCAACAGCCGACCGTGAAGACAAAACTGAGCGCAACCAAGAAGATGATGTTACCAAGTAGTTGTGTTGATGTAGGTTGATGGTTGTGATGTTTGTTGAGAGGGTTGTCGAGTTCGTTCAGTTTAACCCCTATTATTAACCTTCTTGCGGGCACTCCGACCGGCGTCATTCGCGATTTTTTGCTGCCCGCCACGATGGTTCACCTCCCGTGTAAACGACGATTTAATTTGAACGACTCATTTTGCCTTCTATCTTGTTCTATTTTATTCCATCCCTCTCCCGGGCGCCAGCCGGGCTCGCTTTGATCAAACCATCAAAGAAAAACCGACCACATTCACATTGCCACCATGATGGCCGACCGCACCGCTGATCACTCGGCCTCCCCTCTCCCCACCATCACTGACACCCCAATGGCTAACAACCGCGTCCGGATCGGAGCTATCAGATCGAACTGATCAATTCGACTATCCCTCCATCGTCGTCTCCCTCTGTCTTCATTGCAGCCGTGCAATGAAGACGGGGGGACACGACGATGAAGAAGGCCGCCCGCAAAAGCCATTGGGGTGGTGGCCAGCCTGCAACTGACGGATCCAATCCGGATAACGTCCTGGGTTGAAAACTGTGTTATTGGCCTTCGTTGATATCCCCCGTCCTCATCCATTGCTGTAATATCAATGAATGGAGACGGGGGACAACGACGAAGGAGGCACGTTGCACGAGCTAGCGGGCAGAGCTATAGCTCCTCCCACAGCCGCTGGCAACCGATCACTACCCCCCTAGATCGATTGGGGTGGTTGTTCTGAAGGCAAAACAGCCCGTAGTGATCGGTTGCTGGCCACTGCCCGAGGAGTTACAGGTACGTACGTGGCCGCCATGGTTGAATCGATTTGTTCGATTTTGCATGGTGGTGACCGTGGAGAAGTAAATAGAGGCGATACGCTAGTGAGAAAATGGGCGGTTACAGAGTAAATAGCGTTCTCGGCTAATTTAGTTAAGATCATTTCTGAATCATCGTGGTTGGTTGTCGTTGTTTTGACTCCCGAGGAACGCATTGGAAAGTCGGAGAGAGAAATTGGTGTCACATGATTGGACAACATTCACACGGACATGGATACAAACATAGAGAATGTGGATACAATACATCTCCGTGAGGTATCCTTTGTCTTTGCTGACGCTTTTTGTGACTTGTTCACGATCAGAGATAGGATTTTCTGATTTTCTATTCACTCTCAAATACATCACATGTCACATGTAAAAGACTTAGAGTACCTATCTACTTGACCCCCAAATGCGTGCTGAGAATCCCGCCATTTTTTGTTAGTGGCGTCTGTGATCCGAAAATCCGTTTTGGTGCGCACCACCAAAAAAATCGAAAAACTGAGTGTTCATCGATTGAACCGATACCATCACTATTGCTTCGTCGCAACAAACCCGACCAAATCTCCACTCAAAACTCGATCTATAGCTCGCAGCAACTGCCCAAAGAGTCAGCGCTCACACAGTGATCAGTGTCGTCTCCAAATTTCAGATCGCCTTGGTAAATTGTGCCAGATTGCGCCAATTGAAAAAAAGTAATGTATGCCAACCTATGCCAACGCTCAACCGAATCATGAAGCGTCGTCGTGGAGCTTTTTCAGATTCACACACAGCCGCAGCGCCTGCTGCAGCCGCTGTCTGTTAGAAGCTGCAGGAATACACCATTTTCTAGACATTCAACAGCCGCCCTTTGGCAAAACATATGATCTCGGCCAATAGTGAGTCTAAAGTCTAGTGTATTTTGAG
>JALLAY010001164.1:0-11270 GCA_036939635.1 Cyclotella baltica
ATATTTCAAAAAGGCCAACTCTAGCTTTTCTAGCTTTTTGTAAATCTCCAAAATCAATTGCTTTGCTTTTCTGGCTTTTTGATCGAAATCAAAATGCCAACGTCTAACGTCGAAGCTCAGCTTTTTTAAAACTCTGGCTTCAGAGCTCTTGTTCAGAACACATGATACATCAGATCATCTTTAGCAAACCAATGGATCGTAATTGTCTGGTGTGCCTTTCTAACAAAGAATGCACCCCATATCATCCTTAATCACAGATCCCCAATGCAACACTCTATAGGATCAAATCAGAGTGAGTTAGTTTTTAGGATGGTCATTTGTGCATTGGACCTAGGCCTAACATTGATCATATCAGTGTGTTGGGGACAACATCACAAAAGCCGTAAAAAATCCAAGGGATATGCTAACTTCCTCATCAGCTCTCACATTCCAACCTAAATAGCCACCCCCAAGATCATACTGGAGCTTGGGACGGTCTTCTCGTTCCCATACCAGAATGTCCCTGGTTACTGCCAGAAACCTGATCACCCCCAAGACCAGTCCGGTTTACGGAAGTAACCAGAATTGGTTTGACAAGGAGAAGTTAGAATATTTACAGTATTACATGACAATTCAAATCATGTAAAAATGATCAGACTGAGACATAATTAATAAAACAAATGATAAACAAGTACAGAAAAAGAACCAAGTTGGACTAACGTGTGTGAAAGATAAGGACAATAATTACATTTATGGCTGTGTAAGTTAGAACAATAAAAACAACCATTTAATAATCACTTCATTCCATTGCCAAAGAAGTAGATGTTATTGATCTAAAAAGAAGAAAGTCAAATGCGAAAAGCTATGCAGGCATCAGACATGTCAAGTGTGATTTCCATACATTTGAGAGGATTGAGGTATTGCACCACGAAATGATAGAAATAGAATAGTAGACTCACCAGGGTGCAGATGCATTTCATCTACATGTGCTTAGCAACAAATTCAGAAGGGCTAAAAATGATATTTCAGAGCTCAGTTTTCATCACTCATACCCAAAAACTGTCAGAGTTTTATTGGTTATTGAATATCGAATACCACAACCATTATTTAACCACAAATTGTGTTGAGAGCTTGGCCCCTCATATCGCGATATAGATGAAACAAATATTATCACAGAGGCAGGAGCTGGCAACATGAAAATGATATTGCCAACAGTAGAATGGTGGATCTATCTAATAGAAGGAATGGGTATTTGAGGCACATGTAGTAGGCGGAGATACCTCTAGGTATTCATATGTAAGGTAAGGCAATTAAGTAGCACTAGAGAGATCAAACTAGATAGGCACTTTTACCTAAAATGTTGGTAAGTGCTTGGCTCGTCAACTCTCGTCAATTAGCTGATAACATCCTCATTCTTGATCAGTTAAGAACTCTTAAAATTTGACTAATTTTCCCTTTTATACGCAGTAACTCGATATTCAAAGCAAGTATTAATCACCAATATTAAGAGAGGTTGTCAATCCGCGAAGATCCGGATCCGGATCCGAATCCTTTCAAAATCCAACATCCCCATGCTAGTAAAAATCAATCGGTACCACGCCGATGGTACCGATTCGCCATCCAATTCTCCAAGAGCTTCTCCTCCAAGTAAAAAATAAAATTGTTAAAGGTATCTTATGTCAATTTTTAGTAGTTTTAAAGAAATTAACCTTTAATTTTGAAAATATATTATATCTTTTTCGCCTCCAACTCGTCGCCTCCCCACATCTCGCCACACATCTCCACACATCATCCTCTTCCCCCGTCGCTACAGTTGACAACATTGTCCCATCCCCGGAGCCCCAACCACGGCGGCTCTACCCTATCTAGAATTATTGGGTTATATTTCTGGTCAAACTCCAAATGGGAGTTAAGAATTTCCGTTCATTTTACAAACGGAGTGTGTGTTATGTATCTTGTCGTCGGCTCCCGACGAATCATACCAATTGAATTCCATCGATTCCATGTCACCATACTGCTATTCTACTTATTGAAGACATTGTGATATAATACTGACGTCTCATTTCTATCGTTGTTTAGAAATTTGTCCGTCTCAGGGACGAGATTTTAAGCACATCAGAACAAGAGATGCCTGTCATTTGGCCTTTGTTGTCAAAATTTGATTTCTGATTTTGATTGTGCTCTGATCTCTGAGCCATCCCTGAAGCACAATATCATTACGAAGAGAAAGGCAAGTTTTGGCAACAAATTAATCTATTTTTATTCTTCGGTTCTTAGAGCCTTAAAACAGTTCATAACAAGCAATATGGAGGGGGCATTCTTCCGCATCCAAGGAGATTAGATAATGACACAGACGAATGGTGAGAGAGATGTTCCACGCTGCTACTTTTAAACTAAATCCAAGTTTCTAACAAAAAATCCAATCCCATCATAAGCAATTTATGAAACTAAAGACGCAACTACTGTCGATTCCCGGCGCTTCGCAACCACAAGAATTATGATTTTTGGTTCATGAAGTTGGTTACAGTTTCACATATGTGATATTAAATTCTTTGGTAGGTGTATTTTATCGAGAAACTGTAACCGACAATGCAGTAGATGCAGGTCGCCGGTATTTTATTCAATGGAGAAACAATTTACAAGAATGTGCTAGCAACATAGAATGATTTTTTTGATGGTGGCGGTAAATAGAGACGAACCTAGACGGACTGATCATTCACTTGACATTGAAATAGAAGAAAGTTAGACAGAACCGAACGCTTTTTTGATTGTTGAGGTTGTTGGTGGGCGGTATAAATTGAAACATTTCTGTGATGCAACAAAGAACCAAACTAATGCGTCTCTATCCTGTAGCAATCTTCACGAGAAACTGTAAACTATATATTAAACACACTCTGCTAGATTTTCCTTTAACTCCAATCATATGTTGCGCTTAGAAAAGAATTTGACTTGTCCAAGAATAGGCGATTCTATGAAAACGACTCAGGCTGGTTTTTCTTGCCACTTAGTGTCGCCACGAATTACGCGCTGCGTCATACTAGAAAACCGTGTGAAGACGCATCAAAGATCACTACAACCACAACTTTGTAGACAAAACAAGTAAACACGAAATCATAATTAGTTCACAGAATTACAATGAAATTCTCAAACCAGCTTCACTGAGCATACTGTTGATGCATCATACTGTAGCCAACTCAACATTGCAACCCCTCCAACACTTATGCTTATCTATATCCAACATGCAAAACAACTTAATGGGGAATTTCGTACGGCTAGAAGTGACAGCAATGTGAATACAGTGCTCAATATTTCAAGTAGCACTGTAGCTGTCAGATGCAGTCTGTGAGTCCCCGAAGGGCGGTTTTGAGCACCCACTTCCAAAACACAACAACTATTCGTATTTTTAGATGCATCTTTTGTTTAGTCGAAAAAGTTTCTCATGAATCCCATCTAGTTTTTGAAACGCCAACAGAGTCCATGTGCCTTGTATCTAAATTTTGTTGCTGCTATTTCATTTTGTCGTTGTCGCGTATCGCATTGTACATAGAATGGAAATGTCCAATTCGAATTGAAATTATGCTGCATCACACATGCCACAACGGAGTAAGGACTAAAGAAGCAATCAATTGCCCAGCCCATGCGATACATCCCCTGAGCATAAACAATTATCCTTTACACAGAGCGAAAGTTTGATAAATAAATTGTGAGTCCATCAGCATCATTGCTTCACACATTCCATAACTGACTCACCACATCCCATGAACAACACAGCCCGATCGATGATCCCAAGCAACACATCCATTCTCTACCGTCACGAGTTTCGTTACTTGTCTCACGAACTTGGTTTATCTTGGAGAGGATAGTTACCAAATTTCATTAATGACGGGGATGCATTGCACCCGACAAAGAATTGCAACGATACGGCCGTCGAATTCGTCAATCGAGACCCCTCCTTAGATTACAGTTTCGTCCCTGCAGTAGAACCTCATGCTCGTTCCGCTCACACTTTGGCTTCACCATCGGCTTCGTTTAGTGTTGGATAGTTCTCTTCTGGAGTTCGCCGACTTGCAGGGTGCTATTGGCGTCGCAATGCCGTTGTTTGTGGAAAGAGATAGGCGTGAGGATGCCAAAAAAGTGAGGACAAAGTGTCGGTATAGGGTGAAATCACAGTTTCGCTACCTGATAAGAAGACTTTATTGCCAGATATTACCCTATACCAACAGACCTACTGATAAAAAATCGTCTGGCGAGGGTCGAAATCGGGCTCCGTGGTACCAATTTTTGCGTGGTACGATTTTTGCACGCCGGTAGCATGAGCCCATGAGCTTCCATGCGTCAAATAACGAATGAAGAGCTATCACCGAATCATACTAAATCCACAACATACAACCATGCCATCCTCCGAAAGCAACCCTAACAATGGCCCACCCCAACCAAACCCAATCCTAACCGCCTACGAAGGCTACATCCGCGACACCCCCCTAATAACACGCTACGTCCTCAATTCCCTCCTCATCTCCTTCTTCCTAAGTTTCTTCGTCAATCCCGCCTATGCACTAGCCAACATTCCCCTCTTCACCGTGTTCAAATTCGAACTCTATCGAATAATCACAAGTCCCCTCATCTGCACCGACATCCTCTCGCTATTCTTTGCATTCATGGGATTCATGAATCACGGGATTCGACTGGAGCAATCCATGGGATCCAGTTTGTTCGGCTGGCTCTTCTTCAGTTTGACCATGCTGAACAACTGTTTGTTCTTGATCATTAGTATATTGTTGTGGGGATTGACAAATTCGCAGAATTATTTGGTGGCGGCGAGTTTGGGGATATGGTCGGTTCTGTTGGCGATTATTGCCGTGGAGTGTGCTCAGGCGCCTCCGGATACGAAGAGGAGGTTGTTCTTTTTGACGGTTCCTACGGTTTATTATCCGTTGGTGTTGTTGGCTTTGTTTAGTATGTTTGCTGGGGTTAGATTGGCGTATTGTCTGGGAGTTGCTGTGGGGTATGTATGAAAATATATGTTGATGCTTTGACATTTGAATGCTCTCACTGGTTAAATGTGTTATTCGTTGAATTAGATATGCCTATGGCTATGGAAAATTAGACAGAATGAAGGTGTCTACAGACAGGGTGAGTCTTTTTACTCGGCACGAGCTTTTTTCACTCGACAATTTAATGAATGCGATGCCAAATCTATTCATGTTGGCTATGATTGGTAGGTAAAGCGGTGGGAGAGTCGAGAAAATGGAGGATGTCTCGGGGGTTTCGTTGGTAGACCCGGTTGGATCAGTGTTTCAATGGCAAGTGGAGCTGGAGCATGGAGTGAAGGCGGTGGTGGAAGCGGAGGCAGTGATGGCGGCTCTGGCGGTGGAGGATTTCAAATGTTTGGCCCTAGAGGAGGTCGAACTTCAGACGATAACCAGGGGCCAGGCCAGGTCAACCCCCCTAGTGAACCAGCCGGAACAACTAGCTCATTTCCTTCATCTGGAGGGAGAACTTTATCTAGCAGTTCGAATAGAGGTCTGTTATCACGTGGAAATAAGACGCCAAAAACACCAGAAGAGAGAGCCGCATTATTAGAGAGAGCTGCGGAGAGGAGGAGGCAACAACAGCAGCAAGAGGGTGATATTGTGTAGGAAATGATTCGATTGCTTACACAACTAACAATCACCAAAAGCCTTGCAATTTGCTGCTGTGGGCAGATCTTGACAAGTATAAAGAGGAAGAAAACAAGCCACAAAAAACGAAGTAAGCACCTCTGTCAGAATAAAAAAAATCTGATGATATGTAACACAATAATCATATTCTTACTCTCAGGCATACTAAAGAATGCACTCTGCCAATATTAAATATCGTACCATTTACCACCACAGTGAAAAGTCAGATCTTAAGTTTACCTTACACATAGAGAAGACCTTCAAAAAGCTTCGCTTATTCCAGTGCCAATAACAACTCACAAGACCTTGTTGAAAATTAACAAGTAAGGTCACACAATCAAATTACTGAACATAGCTGACTTAATAAGAGGGGATTCCATTCTAACTTGATTCAATGGTATTGCATTCATTTGGATATAGACACATTTTTATGTTTCTGATTGTACAATACAACAATGATTTAATTACCACAATTTTTTGGAACACTTGAACATCCCGGCTCCATGATTATTGCCAAGCCATGTCATCATTTTCATTCGATTTGTCAAACGACATGGTTTCCTTTAGACCACTGCTACTTATCATGGTATTCTGACTAACTTTCTCCAATTCAAGCAATTGTTGTTCTGCCAAAGCGACGTTGCTCTCAACCCATGCTTTTCTAGCAACTACGGTCTCTTCAGATAATCTTGGCATCCCTTTCACAGCCCACTTCATTGCATCCTCTTTATCATTTAACTGAGCACAAACAGCAACAATGCCGGACAAAGCTCCAATATGCCATGGCTTTGAATCAAGTATTCTTTCACACCAGACTTTACTTTCTTCATGTCTCCCCATCATATAGAGCAACGTTGCAAGTCGATTCGCAGGCTCCACCCATGTTGAAAGATTCAAACCTTGACCATCATCATCACCATCTATGCAACCGCAGTGTTTTTCAATCAGTTTCAGATACTCTTCCTCAGCTTCAGGCCACCTTGAAGGCCCACTTTGTACTAACATCTCTTCAATAACACGCAGTTCTCTTTCATTTTTCGCACCGAGCTCCCCATACCAGGTTTTCCATAAGTCGGCTACTACATTATTTTCAGTGACATCAGGGCTTGACTCTTCCATCAAATAATCTGGATGCAACTTGGATAACTGTTCAAAGAAGAGAAGATCTGATGTGTATCCCATATCATAAATTATGAATCATGATATATTACTCGACAAACTTACCAACTCAATTTCTTGCTCTAATATTCTTCGTCTTTTAGATGACGATATTAAGACTTCATTCGTTTCATCATCCACTCCAAACATTTTGTTGAGAGCGCGTATCTTTTCGTCAATATTATCTTCGGATTGATTCGATGCGAAGATTCGCATCATGTTCGTTTTTTGTACAGCCACCGAGTAAATGGAGGTGAAGGCATCGGCCAAGGTGGCAGAGAGTAGCATTCGTATTACGGTAGTCAACATGATGTGATGCTGCTGTTTCGAGTCCTCGCTGTTATGGTGTTGCGTTATGGTATCGTATGCTCGCTAGCCGTCAGCCGTCAGCCGTCAACCTCCGTCAACTGAAAGCGTTGACCTGCGTTGACTTTGTTCGGGGCTTCTTCGAGCTTCTTCGTCATCGCTGCGTGCCCTGATGACCTTTCAATATAATAAAATTTATTAGTAAATATATAAAATTACAAAATTAGTTTAAAGGTCGCCCCTCGGCCCAAGCCATCAAACATCCAATAGTAGCCAATAGCCACAGTCTGCCACAATCCAACGCAACCGAAGACGACAACCTCCACCATACCCTCAATTGAACCTACCACAACCGAAACCACTGAAACCCTACAACTCCCTTCAGCCATGAACTTCCCATCAATGCCTCTGCTATCCATCTCATCGCCCACAACAATCGATGCCTGTAAATCATTACCCCTGCGCCCGTCCGACATCTTCATTTGCTCCTATCCAAAATCAGGAACAACTTGGACGCAGCACATTGTTCTTACGCTGCTCCTAGCACAAAGACGTTATGGATCGTCCAAAGCAGTTGACACTAAATCTAATGATGGAGAGCCAATAAGTATTTCTGAAGAACTAGAATACAATCACGTTTCTGATTACGCACCATTTTTTGAAATCGATGCCCATTGGGATCATGAAGACACACAGAGCCAATTATCGGATTCAATTAGAAAAAATCACAACAGACTAAATCGTAGGGTTTTCAACACACATCTTCGTTGGGATATGCTTCCGAAAGCAGACGAAGAACACAATTTTGCAGGATCTAAACGACCTGCGTGTGGTAAATTTATCTACGTAACACGAAATCTACTTGATGTCTGTGCATCGTTCTATCATCATCTCTCTAATCAGAAAGAAGGAAGGTATGAACACAGCTTTACTACTTTTGCTCAAGATTGGATGGATGGCAAAGTGGCATTTGGATCTCCATTACATCATTTGCTTTCCTTTGCAGAGGGATTCAGTGATAACCACTATGCCACTGATATTGATACGAACCATTCGGATGTACCTTTGCTCCTTTTATCATACGAAAACATGAAAAACAACCTACGAGAAGAAGTAATTCGTATCATGGACTTCTTGAATATTACATCAATTCCAAGGGAAGTATTAGAGAAGGAAATATTGCCTGCATTTGATTTTCAATCAATGAAAGATAACATTGATCGGTTCCAACCAAAGAGTGTCACATGGTTAAATGGATTTCAGTTTTTGAGGAGAGGTGAGTCCGGTGATGGGAAAGTGATGATGTCTGATGCAGCAAATGGTGGCGATAATGACAGTTGTTTATTGAGTGAATTTGATGAGTGGGTGAAAAGAGAAAGGTACAAAGAGCATATCAACACATTATTTGATTGTGCATTGGATGACTCAAAGCAGAAACAGATGCGGGAGTTGTTTATTGGTGTAGTAGACCACTCATGAAATATAGGAAAAGTTGATCTAGTAGCATCAGTAGTACAATACCTAATTGATTGTTGTATGTGGCTTTTGAATATCGCACCAGATATAATCTGTATCAATGTAGGAACTGAGAACTCTAACATCAAATAGAGTAAGTGTTGTTGATTGACACCATACTCCACGGAATGGCTTCCATAATATAAACTTAACAAAACAAGTCATTGCTCTTTCATTTCATCTGGTCTCTTGGGAAAAATCTACTTTGGTTTCATTGTTTAAAGCTGCTGATTGTCCTTATGATGAAATTCAATTGGTTCTTTAGGTAAAAGTGTTTTGTGTCTTGTGTTTTGAATACCATTACTTCATTTGATTGTGGTACATTTTTATGTACATAACTCAGATAACTGAATCAAAAAATTCATGAAATACTCTGATAGAAGTCATAAGAGCAAATGCATTTTTATTCAGAACCACATATCTCATGTGCTTTTTGGATGTAAATTGTAAAGCTGTCACAACTTTCACCTTCAAAACCTTCCATTAACTGCAACCCATTGTCCGCCACCTCCGTACTTGATGTATCAATCACAGCTTTTAGGACAAAAAAACTGCTACCATCACTTTTGATAATGGTACAATAAGCTCTGCAAACATTTGAAATATTTATTGCTGTATGTATCTATAAAAATTGAGTAAAATTGGACAAAAAATCTTTTGGCAAACAATAGGCTACGCACTGTGGTTCACACATTAATTCGCTAACAAATCAAGCCGCTCTAAGGCCAATCAAGTTTTTATAACAAGTTAATGCTGCTCTGTGTGTACCACGAGTCACAAAATGACCTTTGCACGATCAGAACCCGGTTGTTCAATTGGTCGCACATTAACAATGAACGATTGCAATTCGACGAACAAGTCAGAGAACATTAATCAATCGTAAATGGGGGGAAGGTTGCCTGGCTGCTTGGTTATTCTAGCGTTCTTGTCGTTTCATAGCCGTTATCCCCCCAGGTGTTCTCCTTACAAAGTCAACTTTTCTATCGAATGAATAAACAATGTTACAATCGAACAAATACAATCGTTCACGATCGCCACAATCAAAACACTGCAATCAAATCCGGCAGCCACTCGCTTTGAGGTGAACTTTTCGTTTGCCGCTATGGCATTTGTTTCGTTGGCCGCAATGGCTCCATTGTTTCGTTGGCCGCTGTGGCTCCATTGTTTTGTTTGCCGCTATGGCATCCATGTTTGGTGGAGGGGGATTTTTAAAACACTACAAATCTAACGCAACAAATCAACATCAAACCTTTGATTTCCCGTTGCTCTAGCCATGATTTGCAGTGCCGACTCTCCTCCGGAATGGATCTAGCTCTTGCAGTCGATTTGGGCAATCCGATGTCGACGCTAGCCAATCGATCGTTGCTCCGAAGGAAAGTGACAGCTTGCTCCAAGCTGAGCGCAAACCTGCGCAAAACTTCAAACTTCAAGTTTTCCGTAAAACTTAACTGAAACTACACTTCCGCTCCTCGTATCAGCCTCACAACAAAACTCAAAGAGTTAAGACAGAGGCTTCCTACTCGTTACTAAGACGTAGTTGGTTTTGGAATCAATATTTAAAATACTGATTCAAAAAACCCCTAGCCCGATCCCAATCGGCGTTGTGCTTCCAACCATCATTCAAACAAGCACATTGTTGAGTGGGATCCAATCAGGGTAACGAGGCAATCCACCACCTTTAAATCATTGTTGAGTCAGCGTGGATGGATCCCTTCTCCAGCATGAGCCTGCCGGCAGCCTAACCCTAACCTCCGTAGACTGGGGGAGGTTGTTAACCCAATGCTAGATACTCATGCTGGACCTGTGTGAACTAAAAGGATTTCTTACACAGGATGATCTGTTAGATTTCAACGAATAAACTAATCAAATGAAATCAATTCAATGCAATCAGTAGCGGTTTTTCAAATCAAGTCAACGATTCGAATGATTTTTCTGTTTGTTCCGTGGAGTTCTTTGGCTCTCCCTTACGAAAGTGATGTCAGAGAGTGAGTGCAATTCATCAAAGAGATCATTTGAAGAACATTGTTCAGTCTTGGGAGGGGAACGTTGCCGGGGTGCTTGGTTATTCAAGCGTTCTTGCCCCTGTTTCTTGGCCGTGTTCCCCAATGTTCTCAATGTCAACAAATTTTCAAGACGAACGAATTGCACACACCCTCATCAAACACAATCAAAGGAAAATCAATGAAGCAAAGTATGGCGTGGTTCGTTTGCAGACAACACGACAACGACAAGCTTCGTTCTTCTCTCTTTCCTTTCGAAAAGTTCTAATCGTGCCAACCGCGAACGATTGCATTCGACGAATGAGGTCAATGAAATTCAATCAATTGTGAAAGGGGAAAGTCGCCGGGCCGCTTTTCAAGTCAAGCGTTCTTGCCCCTGTTCCTTGGCTGTTGTCCCCCCAAGACATTCTCGAAATCAATGTTTCATTGAACAAACACAATCGTCCGCGATCAGCACAATTAAAACACTACAAATCTAACGCAACAAATCAACATCAAACCTTTGATCTCCTGTTGCTCAAACCACGATTTGCAGTGCCGACTCTCCTCCGGAATGGATCTAGCTCTTGCAGTCAATTTGGGCAATCCGATGTCGAGGCTAGCCAATCGATCGTTGCTCCGAAGGAAAGTGACAGCTTGCTCCAAGCTGAGC
>JALLAY010001165.1:0-11283 GCA_036939635.1 Cyclotella baltica
CGTCAATCTTGTTTTTCAACATAGGGTAAGAAATTTTTCTTATGTCACTCCCTTGGCCTGACATGATGTAAAGCCGTGGCGTGATCATCTTTGTTGTGATTGGTATCATAATATGTTGTTTTTTTGAACAGATGAAGTACATCTTGACCAAAGTATCTTTTCAATCTATGATACGAATCTTTCAGAACTCTCAGAGGGTATCTTTAAAAAGGTTACTCTTACCTGTAAATTTGAAATTTTCTTTCTTTGCTTTGTTTATGCCATACTCTGGTTCACGGTAAATGATACTTTTTCAGATACCCTTTCAATTAGGCCCAAGCGACTCTCAATCATTTCATACCCACACGACGCACGAAACAAAACCCCCAAACTCCGATTAAGGTACTTCCGATTAATATTACATTAAGTTTGACATTTAATTCAAGAGCGCACCAAAAATATTATATTCTCAGACATTTACTATACAGACACATGATTTTGTATTAATTCCTTTGAATATCAGTCACAGAGAGCCTTTCTGAGCATTAAAGCTTAGACTTGTCTGGGGTGAAATGAAAACGAACCTGTAAAATAGTCCCCGCAAACGCCTGCACCGTTGATGTCACGTCAACTTCACAACTCTTTTCTCCACTACCATAAACATTCACTTTATTAATTTCATCACCGACGACAAGAACAGCACAAAACAACAACTCATCCACCATGGGAAGAAGACGCAGACGCCGCCGCCACGAAGACGAAATGAACCACAGTGGTTCCGTCTACGTCGACGAGGAGGGGAAGGTGGTGAACATTCGAAAGATTGGGGCGAGCGATGAAGGAGTTTTGTATACGATGCAGATTAGCGTGAGTTATTTTTTACATCAGCCAGTGTTTGGCTTGCATTAGAGTTAATGTAGGTGTTTAATTCTCAATCTATGTTTTAACAATGCATCAATAATTAACATGTACTATAGAACAAGAGACCCCGTCGAAAGTCAAAAGCACCAAAAACTTCATGCTTCTCTTGGCTTACGTGTAAAGGAAACAAGTCTAAGAAATTAATGACGGGGCCTGACACTAACACGCTGTTTGGGGAACCGAGTAGTGTCATGGGGGCCGAGAATGCTCAGTTTACAATTAAGAAGAAGAAGAAATATGTGAGTTTGAGTTACCATTATTTTGTGGTTTTACATTTCTGTGTTTTGTTTATGAGTGCCAATCTCTGATTTGTAATGCTTAATACGGTAATTCATCTAAACTTCTTTTCCGTTATAACAATTCTTAGTCAAATCCCATTCTAAACTGGTTAGACTCCCAAAACGTCAACTTCTTCAACTACTCCCACCACCCAGACGTCGACACCCACCTCTACCGCCCCTCCAACTTCCTCTACCTCTACATCAATTGGACCTTCACCGCCTCATTCACAGCGGTATTTATTTCTTTCCTCGTCTACTATTTTGTGGTGACGATTATTTTCGGGGCATTTTTAATGGTTGCTGGGAATTATGAACCGGAATGTATTGTGAGTGGGGGGGAACATTTTGGGAGCAATCCGTATACGGCGTTTAATGATGCGTACGAGTTGAGTTGGACTACTTTTACTACTGTGGTAAGTGTTGGATTGGAGAAGTCTTGTTTGCTCGAATTTTTATTAGTTGTTTCATTTACACTAAGTAACATATTTTTGGGCTAATTTGGTGGCTGCTCTGCTATTCTTCTCTGGTAAATAGGGGTGAGTAATCAGAGAAAAATTGTTCTTATTTTAACCAATTTTAATACCTGAAGAATATCCTCTCCTTTATAATAGCTACGGGAATTCATACACTTCAACTGCGAACGATTTAGTAGCAGCAGATGGAACTACCAAGGCACATGCTTGCTCATGGGTTGTTTTATTGTGTAATGCTGAAGCCTTTTTTGGACTCTTGTATGCAGGGATGTGTGGTGCTATTCTGTTTGGAAAGGTTAATAGAGTACAGAGTCATGCTAAACTTATTTTTGCAAATGCTGTGTGTTTGCAATACGAAGAGATTGAAGAGGAAGAAGAGATAGACGACGAGACTCCATCAGTTGTTGCGAGAGTCAATAGGAATTTTCACCGGAAGTGGACCGATGGTTAGTAATTTGACAACTTTACGCCTCACCGAGTCCAATGCACTCACCTATTATTGTCTCTCGACAACAGGTTCCCATAATAGTCGCATGAGGTCCTTGTCGGCGAATGCCTCGACGAATAGTTGGAAGCCTTTTTTCTCGGGTGATAATTTGAACGGCAGCCGCAAGCGTGATAGTTGGTTGACTGATAGTAACAACACTCGCAGTCTCACCAATGGATCTGTTGTAGATGGCATGAAAGTCGTTGTGTCCCCAAGGACCGCGCCACAAAGTGGTCATGGGATTTGGAGGAATGATGACGAGGAAACCCCAACAACAGCTACAACTACTGCAAGACAGGAGCTGGAGAGGAAGAAATCACTCTCCAAGACTGTAAGTAACTTTGTTTACAATTTTTTGCTGTCACTTCCGAACCGCAATTTATGTTGAATTTTGTCAATACCTGTAGGAACAATTTGTTGATCAATTCAACGGCTGCCCAGTCCTCAAATTCCAAGTTGTTAACGAGGTGAGTAGACTTGAGGACCGCCTTACTCTACTGTGTGATCAATTTTATTTTCAACTTTGGTCTTACCATTTGCAACATTTTGCCTAGATGTGTAACAGAGAAGGCAGCGAGTTGGTTGATGCCATCATGAAAGTGGTTGGTATTAAATTCAAAGTCCAAAATAGCACGATCACCCACTCTCAATACGTAAGGGTCAACTTGGTTGACTTTGAGGTAGGATTTGAAAGTTATTTTGTTGAATCTGACTTTGCATTAGATGAAAATTAATCCTATCGTTCCTCTCATCAAAGCATCCGTTTCTGAGCCGTGTGTGGCATGGAGTGCACATTCTTGACGGCAATTCTCCTCTCCTTACAGACAAGGCTAGGCGTGCAATCAAAGACAACAAAGGTAGCTGGCCTACAGATTGGTTTGAGCCTAATATCATCAGGGAGCAATTGGAATTCAACGATCTTATAGTCACGGTGGCAGGTATTTCAAATGTATCAGCCTTAACAGTCCATGCATACAAGCGCTATAAAATTGGTGACGTACTCATTGGATACAACTTTGCCCCGCTGGTTTTTCGAGACCATGACACAGGCACATTTGAAGTGGATATGACACTATGCCATGATGTTCGGGAGCAGAAAGGTGGAGAGTGTGAAGATATTGGCTCTTTTAGTGGGCTTGGGCTTGAACGAGCACAAAGCACCATTCGCATTACTAAGAGTAAGGACAGCATGTTTGCACCAGAACAATCGTCTCAGTTTTCGCAGAAGTCATTGCTGGAAATGTCACAAATGAGTGAGATTACCATTCCCGCAAATAATGCGAATCAACATGTTTCAAATGATGCAAATGTCGCAAATGATGAAGAAAGTCAGAGTGATAGCAGCGCTGATGTGTGAGTGGATCCTGTGGACACTTTGAGAATTAGGTTTTATGTTTCAAAATGCCAATGAGATGCTAGCGAGGCTTGACGGGTAGTGGATATTTGTCTAATAACTAATACCTTAACTTCGTGTTGGAACAATGAATAGATTGATACAGGTTTTATGATAGGTATTTGTTCCAATAAAGTGATATCTCGTGATTTTGCGCATTTGTTTAATTTAGCTCTTGCTGTCCCCCTCATTATTTCAAGAACCCATTGCAAACATAGAAAGGGAGATCACTAAACACTTAAAATCCAATAATCGAGGCTAAAAAATACATTCGAAAGATCTGGATGAATGCTATGCCTAAGTAATAGACTGAGTCTGCACTGACTGGATTTCATTTCCTTTACTCCTCTTCAGCCTGACTGCTACAGCTGCGTAACTGCTTCTTGTTATTGTTATTGTTATTGCTGCTGCTTGTTGTTGCTGTTGCTGGCTGTTGTTGATGCTTATTATTTTTGTTGTTCCTAGTGCTGTTGTTCTTTTTTTGCTGCTGCTGCTGTTGTTGCTTGTTGTTGCTGGTGTTTTTGATGTTATTGCTGCTGCTGTTGTTATTGATATTGCTGCTGTTGTTGTTGGTACTGCCGCTTCCGTTGCTTCTTTGGCTGCTGTTCATTCTTCTCCGGAGATTGGTTTTGGAGTTTGCATTTGATCTTCTGATTTTGTTGTTTGAATTTTAACCTATTTTCTGGCGTTTGAGTCCTGCTTTCTGAGCTCACTAAGTTTTTGATCCCATTTATTGGCATTTATGACTACGTTTAGCAACCTCTTTTTCAGAATCTTCCTGGTATTTTTTTAATTTTAATGTACTACCCGAGTGTTCTTTCTACAAGAGGCACAGCTACTAAAAATGTTTTTTATATGCATGATTAACCACACACTACTTCTTGTTTAAATAGATCACAAACATTTTAAATAGATCTTACACATCATGTTTTGCTCATTTTGTTGTTTTTGCTGTTTTTAATGCTTTTGTTCTTATATTGTTGCTGTTATTGTAGTTGTTTTTTTATTTTTTGGTACTGTCACTTCCGTTGCTTTTTTGGCTGTTGCTCGTTCTTCTCTGGAGAATGTGTTTTGGGTTTTTATCCGGCATAAGGTCTTCTTTATTTTAAGTAAGTCAAGATGTGACAACATGTTATCTTCTTGTTAGCTCAGAGTAATCCAGCAATTCTGATGCCCTTTTCTTCATGATATGTATTGTAGGCATCTGCTATTTTTCCCCATGACTTGAATTGGAGAATTTTAAGAACTGTTGATTGTCATAGATTTACTAAGATAGTAGTGTACAATTCTGCATGCAACATTGTTTAGTCGAAAGAAAAAAGGAGATTTGGATTTTCATTTTTGGTTGACACAAGGTCAATTAATGCATCAAGCATCTTTTTTGAAATTGAAGGTGAGTGACTCTTTGCATCTACCTTGGTTCTGTTTCTTCTTTCATGACATTAGTACTATCAGTTTGGAATTGTTTCGTTTGCTCATTAGATCCATTGCATATCCTCTTCAAGTTGCAAATGCTTTCATGATAGCTACTGGTTGCCAGATGCTTGTGATGTTAGCTTAGCGGTGTGCAGTTCTCCAGGCCTTTATTCTTCATCATAGTTGTTCTAAACAGAGCAGGGGGGTCGCTATGCGCCTAGTTTGATATCCCTGAGATAATAAATTATGCGGACATATTGGCATATTTTGTTTTAGGACAATATCAATGAAAACAAATTATACCAATGTTGGCATAATTCGTTTTTGTACTGATTCCTCGGTAGATCCATTAGAGATGCCTATTCAAGATGAGCCTTTGTTCATGAAGTATTTGGTTGCCACTGCGCCACTCGAGATCCTTTCCATGTCACTGCGTCACATTCCAGTAGCCTGCAGCCACCACTTGAACCATCAAACAAAACGTCAAAAGAACCATGACACGTCATCCCGCCGCAATTTTATAGTCACTCCACCGTTGGTAGTCCCCACCCCATGATCCCATCACCCTCACCTCCATTGCTCGCTCACCCAACACCTCTGGTGAGAGAATTCGCTGAATTATCACTTCTGCCGTCAAATTACAACACCAATCAATGAGCTGTCAACTCACCAGATTCCGTTGCACCGCCACATGTAAAAAGACATTTCCCTCGCCATTTTATCGTCTAGACAGCGCAGACCAAAAAAGCTGAGCTACGTGATCTATTTTTCATTTTGTCAATTTATAACTTTTCTCTAATAGAAATTAGTACAAACCCAACATATGCATCTTGTAGCTGACGTTCTCAGCTTTCCATAGCTACCCCTGACTCCATTATTTGGCTGAGTTACACAGAGAAGCCCATCATCAGCATTGTAAGCTAGACACTTCACTTTTCGACCACTTCGATGGCAACACTGAGAGCTTACCACAGCAGCAATGACACCGCCTCAAATGTTACCTTCCTTCTACAAACACACCAATGAAGTAATCCTATGTCTCTGGGGGTCGGATTCCGGTTGGTTGTCATGTACCGTGAGTACCATTGACGATGATTTGAGGTAAAAAAACTCTCTAATTGATACAGTTGTTATTGGGGTGCTCATGACACCCTCCTTCCTCCACAGGCAGTCTAGGCCAGTGACATAACAATCAATCGGCGGCGGTTTGTCTGGGTATGGGATTGCGTTGGAGGTCACAGAATAGCCGTGGCGTTGGTGAGAAAATTCATGGGATTCTGATTAGCGTTATTGGGTGGAGCCCTTCAGCCCCAGTCCAGTAACAGAAGCAAGTTATAATGGTGGATTCCACCACCTAAAAACATAACAATCAACTGGGAACGGGTGATACAACAACAACAACAACAACAACGACGACAACAACAACAACAACAACAACAACAACGACAACGACAATGACAACGACAAACAAACAAACAAAACCTCAAACAACAATCAACCACACACCACGGGGATGTATCGAAGGAGTTCTTGCGGTGGAACGAAGTAAAACCAGAGTTGATTCTTGGGTTTTTGTATGATGGCATCACTTGATTTGGATATCGACGTGCATTCTGATCAGAATGACTAACAGAAACAAATACTACAATCAACCAATAATTGCTTTGTATTGTCCTAACCATTTTGTGGAGAGAAAGAATACAAAACCACAAGAACCAAAGAATGAAATAATTATGTTGGCTTTGATTAGTAATTCTAATGAATAAAAAATTATTAAGTCAAAAACTGAGTACTTCAATACATTTAGTTTCATTTACAAATTATTATTTTAGGTTTTGTTATTTCCGAGCATTAAACATAATTCGGGTAATAGTAGTAACTGTTTGTATGTAATTGAGTAATAAAAATCCAATTGGAATGATCCTAATTGATTCAAACAATAATGCAGTAATGATTACTAGTGAAAACATTGTGGATTAGATTGGCATTCCTTCAGAAAAATAGATTGACATCATGGCTGTCAGTCGAATCTGACCTCTCTCCAGAGAAATATGACAAAAAAGGTTGTACAAGGCCCAAAACATTCCAGCACATACGTAGACAAATTATGCTAACTTCGGCATAATTTGGGTCAACATACTGGAGCCTACAGGAATTCTAGTTAATTATGCTGATGTCGGCATAATTTCAAATATTTCCCGTTCCAGGATATACATATGTGAATGATGAACAGCAACACCAAATGACTGGCAAGAGAAAGTAATTTGTCATCATATCTCCTGAGACCTAGATTTCATATTCCAGCGAAATTCCGGCCGGAACTCCCCCAGAGCGTCAGAATCTAATTATTTCGGTTGTTCTGTAATTTCAAGATGTGACATGGATTGTGAGTAAACTTTGATATGATAAGATAAGCAAGTCTCTTGTTAAGGTAGGTTGGTGATTAAGATTGTGGATTTTGGAGAAAATTGTTCTTCCAAAATGTTCATGATGGACCAACATCAATAATAATTACATCAAGGGCCAGTTTAATGCTAGCGCAGATTATGTTTTTACTAAAATACTAGGATAATAGATCATGAGTACAACGCAGGAGTAATTAAATGTAAATTGAACAATACTAATTGTATTAATGCATCATTGAAATCTCCTCTACCACACTGAGAACAATTTCAACGGTCAAAACAAATGAGTTAGATGGTAATGGTGCATCATCGTCAATTGCACTATCCATCAAATTTTGCTCCTGTTCATTTTGATTATTGAATCCAAATCCATTGTCACGGATCCTCCACCGACCATCGTCATTCATTTGTTGTACAATTTTCTCCATTGTAGGACGATTCAAATCAAGAAAGGTTTCGATCATGTCACCATCAATGAAACCTCTACTAGGTCTGACCTGGCGTTCTGCCCTAAAAGCACGGTATTCTTCATGACTTAGCTCTCCAACTGATTTCACTACACTATTCATAGCACGTTGAAGAGTGGAGAGGAATGCATACGTTGGCCCATCTAATCCAAGAATCGATCCAATTGTTCCATCAACAGTACCAAAAAGTGTTTGGCTTCCCACTCGGACATCAATTTTTTTCTGTCCATTAGATGAAGCTTTCGTTGGGCTGCTGTGATCATCACCCAAAATCAGTGATCCACCAATGGCATTTCTGGATCCTTGTTGGCTTGGCATTACGAGACTGCCTGCCATAAATTTGTTTGGCATCTCACCAAAATGGTATTCACCAACTGTATCAAGCCTCACTCTTGCCTCTTCAGATGCTGCATTCGCATTGTGGCGTAGGAGGAAGAAATTGTTGAAACCTTCACTTCCAAGGTAGATATCTTTTGTAAGCATTACTATCGCTGTGCAAAAATTCGCATTGTAGTCTCTTGCTAGCTCTTCGATAACATTGTGTTTTGGCATGTATTCAACGAGCGAAATCGATCTCATGAGATCACCAACAATGGCAAGTTGCTTTGGTTGCGAGATCATTTCATCATCAGAATGTGCAAGACTACTCAAAAACAACGACATCATGTGACCATGGTGACCAGCTCCCACAAATTTGAGCTCTCCTGTGTTATCGTTACCAATGGATAGTTGGCATAAGTGGGTTTTGGAATTGACAGTGAGAAGAACAGTTCCATTGTAAAATGGACAGATGCTGTAGACCCCTCCTCTAGTTGGCATGAACGTAATTTGTTGAATATAACGTGAGTTGCCCTCATCGTTTTCTTCCTCAGACTTTAATTGTGCATGGCCACTGTTACATTCAACGACGATTACTCTTCCTTGTGTTGGCTCGTCTTCATCAGGATAAGCATAAGCTGTGCCAATAAGAATGTATGGCTTATAATCCTTATTGTCATCTTGCTTTTGTGAACCAGTCTGAGAGTTGGTGCATAATGAAACACTTGCTAACGAGAGTATTGCCTCAAAAGGTTCAAGATCGATTCTGTGTAAGATGGCGAGTAAGAAACATGATATAGATTCCAGGTAAGATAAACCAGACAGAAGAGAGGCACACTCACCGATTAATCTCTTCAAACGAAGAATCATCAAAGAATCGGATACAGTTGCCCATGTTGATTTCTCCCCCAATTTTGTTGCCACTACCTCCCTCAGCATTACCATCAATGCAACCAACACAGTACACACGACCTTCTTCGTGGTAAGCAATTCTACGCGGAGTCATGCCCAGTTTGTAAGATGTCACATGAAGTTTTTGAACATCATCTATTACGCCAAGACGCAATGTATTTTCATCTGACACACAAAGTGAATAGTTAGTGTCAGAGTTAGTACTTGGCGATGAAAAGAGGAGAGACGAACGGAAGGAAGAAGCAGCATTAACAGAGATATTGCGATGGCTAGCTTGACCACCCTCGTCATCGTCGTCATCCACGGTTAGACTAATGGTAGAATAGCAGAGTTTCGGGTTGCTAGAACTGCCATTTCCACCCGTCAGATAGACAATGGTTGGCCTATCACCCGTTGCCAACACACAAGTGCCGTTTACTTCAGAATCAAGATTAGCAGCATTCTTCACTATCATCAATGAAATCCCATGTGTTCCCAGACTGACTTCTTTCCTTGAATCAACCGACCAATTCTTCGAAGTTTTGGATTGAGTGACAGCAAAGCTAATCAATTTGCCATCACCAAGACCTACAAGAAGCATATCTGATTTGTTTCCTGTGGGTAGTGAACCTCCTTTTTTAGAAACGAGTGAATTGCTACTGGCTGCAACAGAGTCTAAAGAGACTAAACAAAGACTTCGCGCCATCATGTGTTGGCTTGTGTCACCATTGTCTTCGTTGTGATTGTCATCTTTAGTGTCAGATTTTGGACCAGGTGAATTAGAGCCCATTCCCAGGTTGATATGAAGAACTTGATCCAGTACACCATGGGGACTTGAACCTGCTGCATTGGTTTCATCAAGGGACAGTAAACGAACGGAGAAGTCATCCCACAAACCAACTGCAACTAGCTGACTTCTTTTCACATCCTTTCCACTGTCTACATCCATTGCATTGACATCCTTAACTGGCTCGAAAGGATTCAAGTCTATGCAACTAATTTCACGATCAAGTGTTGTTCGTTTCACTTGACGTATGGAAGGCGTGGAATCAACCAGCAAATGAATGAGAATGCCTCCGTGCAATGCAATGACGATCTGTCCACTTTCGTTCGCAGAAGCCACAGTAATTAATCCCAAAGGTTCGTCATCATCATTATCTTCTTCAGATGCATTGAAGGGCGACCATTCCGAGATCAATGTCAAAGATTCCGAGTCCACCAAACGAATACCATCCTGAACGACTTGCACCATCAAATCATGTCCCTCCACCATGCAATTACCAGCAAACAAAGTAGATTTCGAAGAGTCAAATCCAGGAATAGTAACTTCCGCAAGAGCAGCACTCTCTTCCTCTTCCTCCATTTCCGCATCACCATCCCCACTCTGACTACTTTGCACCCCCAAAATCCTAGTTTCCCTAACAAACGACNAAATCCTAGTTTCCCTAACAAACGACTGAACCAAAAAACTATCATCCTCATCCCCAAATTTTCTCCTCAGACTCCACATGGCCTTAATACCCGGCATTTCCACCTCGGCAAACTCTCTCATCCCCACCCCATTCCGTACCAACCGTACCGATCCATCCTTCCCCACTCCTGAACAAGTAGCAAGCAAAGACTGACGTTGATTCCTCCGACCATTTTTTCCAACACATATAGCATCACCGCACGGCCTCAAGGCAAAATCAACAATGGGGCCTAGATTCGTATACTCCTCAACCACATTCAAATATGTACTGTCTTCCAGAATACCTTCTTCCCCCGAAGTGGAAACGGGGGCGTCCAATATCTGAATTAGTTGAGAATCTCCAAATTGTGATCCTAGGAATAAATGACCTTTGCCTAAATACACCAGTGCCGAGGATGAAGATACCGTTCCGAGTGTCTCCATGAGCAAAGTTGTCACACATCCGTCTCCTTTTCCCTCATTAAAATTCCGCAGCAACGTCAATAAATGAAGTCTACCCAATTCATCACCCAAAATATACTTGAATTGCGTCTGCATCTCCTCTTCCACCATGCAATACGTATAAAGCAACGCACCGCCCACGGGTAAAGTTCGCGTAATCCCCTCCCCGGTATGATGGTAGGTTATCTGTCTCTCACCCAGAATCAACACTCCACCCAAAGAACTGGCATTGGACGGCGGAACAGCGAGCAACGTGGCCGATCCTCCGTCAATTCGACTTTTCTTAAGTCGTTCCCCCTGCACTGGCATGGTGGTCGCAGGCAATTTCTCCGAACCCGAT
>JALLAY010001166.1:0-11260 GCA_036939635.1 Cyclotella baltica
TAAATATCAAGGTTGACTCAACATGATTCACGATCAATCATTCCAACTTTGCCAACCCTGTGGATTTGCCTTCTTCTACTACCAAAAGATCTACTCTGCACTACATGTAAGAAAGTGTAGATAAGGTGCAGATGTGGCTGGTTACTGCACAATATTCACTGAGTGATCTCTGAGAGACCTGCTTGGTACCTGGTTGGGTATCGATGGATATGGTGTGGATAGGCTTTGGCATATGTGATGCAGATAATAACATTGGTGGATAGGATGCGGTTGCTGGCCTGGCCAAATCAAATGGTTGGTGGATATGGTGCAGATGTGATGAAAAGCTTATAAAACAGTCATTGTCACATTCCAAAGCAAGAGAGATTAAAATAGAACATATCTGACATTTATTTGACCGACATTCGATAAAATAAAGTTGGGGTGGCTTGAGAAATTTAAAAGTGGATTCAACATGTTCAAAGCATTTATCGGCAGCTCCAATTTCCTACCACAATAGTGGTGGATAATGCCATATGCCTAGCAGTTATGGTGCAGGTAGAACGGTGGATAAGGTGTAGATACAAGAGGCTGGTATTTGTTCTTAACTGGCATTGTTCTCGGCGGATATACTGCAGAAAGAACGATTGATAAGGTTAAGGTGCAAATAAGATGGCAGTTATTTTGTAGATAGGACATGCTTGGCAGATAAGATGCAGATATGATAGCAGTTATGGTGTGGATAGGATAGCTAAGGTAGAGATGTTGTGAATACTAATACTCATTACTAAATGGTACCGTCTATACTATCCTGTACCTGTAGCGTGTGTTCTATGACCAGAAGACCAAAATGGGAAGCAAAGAGACAATCATTTAGATTGCAGGGAGTCCCCTTGTAAACCATTCTAATGTCCTCCTCCCCTACCCTACAACATGACAACCTGTGAACCTGTAGTACCTCTCAAACTAACTTTGATAGTTCGCAGGACAGAGCTCCAATGAATCATTTAGACCGCATTACTGTTGTAAACCATTCTAATGTCCTCCTCCCCTTTAGATATGTAGAAATAGTACCTTACACATCTCAATGTAGTTTCTACTCCACATCGGGCCCACCTTTGCCTGTGCTAGCCTCTGATCCTGCTCTGTCTTTGGGACCTTCTGTCGGTGCTTGAACACTGGGAAATCTTTAATCTAAAATGCACTTGCCTCTCTCTTGTTGCTTGTACATTCAATATCCTGACCTCTGTAATTGTTTTACATCAAAAATGCATTCGATGAACATATCATTGCATGTTGTCTGAATAGGACTAGGCACTGCATAGGGGACAGAGAGTCAGTCAGTCAACCAATGAAAGAACAGATTGACAAGATCCCATCTAATGACAGCGAAACTAAACAAAGAGGTGAATGAGTGATAGATATTATTAATGATCAAGACTTGCTTGTCTCTGACAATTTCAATAGACTACAATTGAATATGACACAATAAAATATTCAACCAAAATCGAGGCTCACAAACAAGGTATAAAAATGTGTCATTCATTGCTGTTATCATTTTATGACCTCAATGTTTCATCTTTGGCTTCTTGTGATAGTACTCCACCATACCATACAATAAATATCATTATCATACTTTATGGTAAGATAGAGTTTGAATAACACAAGTACACGAATGGATTAAAAAAGTGTGATGGTCACAGAAGACCAAGAACTCAATGAAAGGCAGTGAATGTCAAATAAAAATAAAGAAGGGGTGAATATTTAGGCACGACCAACAAAAACCATCATTGTTTACTTGAATCTATTTGCAACATGCTTGTTCTCATGTATCCAATGCTCAACTGTCTCAGCCAGTATTTGGTTGCCACTGCCACAAATAATATCTACTGGAAGAGTCCATGGAAAGTCTTGCATGGCCTCTTCCATCCAAACTGGCAAAGTGCTATTCAACTTTTGCAGGGCTTCGTACTTTGAGCAGCCATGCAAGTCTATCCGGATGGGATGCACATTGTGATGCCTTGAGAACTTGGATGACTTGTAAAGGAACTCTTCCTGACCTACAAGCACTGGGAAGAACGTTTTACCAGCCTTGCCTTCAATCTTGGCTGAGCAATTGTGATCTATAGGCTCTAGTGATATGTTATTTCCTTTTAAATTGGCAACTTTCATTTTTGGTGGACACTTATGTATTGCAAGGTCATTTAATCTTTGCCGTCTCTCCTGAAACAATTGTGACGCCTCTTCAAACAGAGAGGTAAGAAGCTTGGAGTGTTCGACTTTGTCCTGGTTGATGTCATTGGCACTGTAGTCAACGTGGCTTTGCTTTGCCTGCTTCTTCTTGGTGTTGGCTGATTGTCTTTTTCCTCTATGTGTCTTCTTCTAACTGGTTTTTGTGTGGTGTTGCTTTGGTTGCCTTGTCTAACTGTAGCTTCAATGTAATTGTCTTGGCTTATTGGTCTGCTTGAATCGACGGGTCTTGTTTCTATGTTAGCATCAATGATATGCACTGTATCTTCATCTTCAAATCCTATCGATTGAAGAGTTTTGTCTCCAAATAATTCAAGAGTTAGTGTTCCTCGTTGGTACCCAAACTGATCATTGTGGACTATCTTGTATTCTTGGGGAGGATGCTCCAGTCTACCTAATACCAGCATCACAAGTGTCTTGAGACTAATTGTCCAATTAACATACATTGCATCATGTTGTCTTGATCCGTCAACTCTTAATACAAAATTGACCGTGATGCACATTTCACAAAAGATGTAATAGTTTCGATCGGAATGCATTTTTGTTGGAATGTCCATCCCCAGCAACCAACGCCTCATGCTTGCATTCGATTCCGCGTAGTATAAGCAAGCATGTAACGCCGGCCATTTGATTGTGGGCCACAAGGATGGATGGCCCAGATTTGTCTCAGAATCAGCATAGAAGTACATCCGATTATCTCCAACTATCTGGCAAATGTACTGAAGGAATATTTCCTCTCGGTTTTCCACATGAAGTAGCCGCCGCATGAGGCTTCGATAAACATCTGTTGGTTTTTCAGTAACAGTCCACTCTAGTTGACTGACCAAATCAAAGATGTGAAGTCCAAGATGAAAGTGATAGAAATATGCCTTTGCTAAGATCCAGTTGCCTTCATCCATGAGATCAGTGATTTTCTGCCTGCATTGATAGGAATAGTAAAATCCGTACTCTCTAGTAGCTGCACCATTCAGTAACTTGAAGAAAGCAATCAATCGTTCTTTCCTGTCTTGATTATTTTCATCCAGCCAGAATTTAATTAAGTCGGTAAGAACGGCGCCAACCTTGCCGTCATAGTCAATATTTGAGCTCAGCAGCTGTTCGCCAACCCAAGTGACTTGGTCCTTGACGTTTGACTCAATAACCGCCTCATCAGCTGCTGTTACTTTTACAGCCTTGGCCTTGACGGCTTTTGCTGGTCGATTTCTACGCAAGTTCTTCTTGCCCATGAGATAAAAAAGGGATTCCGCTGAGTAGTTGTTTTGTGATCGTATTAAGTTGTTGTTTTGATTTGGTTGTTCAAGGACTATGATAATGAAAACAAAAATGGTAGAAGTGAGTATCCAGTACCAGAATTCCAAAAGCTATAATGCAGCCACCAAAGGCTAGCAAAACATTTTAAGCAGCAATTAGACAACCACAAGCAATTGTAACTCACGGTATGCAACTACTTGAGCATACGAAGCTCTTCTGAAGGGATTTCCAATTTAAGTGGTCGCTCAGATCTTCTCTTTGATTAAAAATTTTAAAATACCGTCTGGCGGGCGAGCAGAAGTCATTTTCTCCCCCCAATTGAAGACCGAGGGACAGCAACCACAGCGCAACGCATCTTCATCATGGCTCAGCGCGAACAGAAGAGTAAGTTGTGGATCCACTGTCTGTGACACTGTAGTTTATTCAGGTAACCCTTCGCCACATTCGCTCACGTGCGTTTGTTTTTCGCATCTAGAATTTATCGAACTGCTGCAACAGCTAAACTATCCACGTCCCATCAAGCCAAACAGCTTCCGCGCACCCAATTTTGAACTTGTCGCTGATGTTTTGTGCTATCTCGTCCAACTGGTCGATTCTACTATACCCATCCACGATGGCATTGGAACCGAACACGATAGAATTCAGTTCTTAAACGGGATAACACTTGAGCTATCGTCACGAATTAGCCTATCATTGGACGGTAGAAAGCTCTATGCTGCAGACGGATATGCAGTGCAAGAGCTTTTAAAGTTGGCGCTTTATATTCAAGTTGCATTGGCATTGGCAGACAACGGAACGAGCTGCGATGACAACGCTGTGCTAGACGCAGTTCCTGATTCGGCCATGCATGCTCAGTCATTGGCAGCAGAAATTAGTAAATTAGGCGCTAACATTCGCGAACTTATCCATCATGAAGCTCAAGATAGTGCCGAGCGAGACAAGTCGATCCAATTTTCAAATGCCATAACAGATGGCGATAGCACCGAGAGAAATAGCTTTGAGGAAAGTATAAAACATACTCTAGAGGAGACCAAAAATACAGTAGACAGACTCGATAAACAATGCAAAATGCTCATCTCTACAAACAAAGGGATGGAAGAAAAGATACGGAAAAGAAGCATTGATCTGGAGCGCAATACAAAACGCCTCGAGAGTCTGACGTTGCAAAACGTCCGACCTGCATTCATGGACGAGTACGAACAACTCGAACAGGAGCTGCAAGTAGAATACGAGCGTTACATGGTTCGGTTTAGAAATGTTGATTATTTAGAAGGAGAGCTGAGGTCGAGGAGAGCCGTGGCAGCCAAAAAGTCTAACGAGGCTGAACGGTCCGTCAAGCGTATGCAGAAGAAATTCCGTGAGGACGAGTTGCGTGTGTTAGAGGGGAGTGATAGCTCGGGCAGTGAGACACGTGTGAAAATCTCAAAGTCACGTGGCAAAGAAAACTCAAAGCCAAATAAAGGGTAAGTGCCAAGGATCCGTTATCACAGCATTTTGCTTTGCCATGCAATTTCTATTTCCCACTCTTAATTTCCACACTCTAGCGCTTCAACGTCTCATGCCAAGGCAAAGCCAACCAGAGAAGATGATAGTATGATGAACATTAGTGTGCAAGATATTTCAAGGATTGAAGTATCTTCGTCTACTAACTCTACTCCCAGAGATCAAGTTTCAATTGGTAGAAGCCATGGCTCTCCTTCTGATCCCTCTGGAAGCTCATTTGAGGTAACCATGACGGGAAGTGACATGACTGGATCAATTTCTTTCAACAGTGATGATGATTTTTAGTGATCCAACTCTGGGCATAGCACATAAATGCTGCTTACTACAAATGAATTATTATTATAGCAGTTGATCGAACTCAACATTCTCTCTCAAAACTAATGACAATCAAGCTTTCTAATCCTCGTCTTCGTCAACATCATCTTCGTCTTCCACAAGATTGTCCAACAGTGAATCAACAGCCTCCTCCTCTGACAATTCCTTCTCCTCCTCATCCTCTGAGTCCAACTTCTTCAACAGATCCTCAAGCGAAGGCATTTTTGGCTTGTCAATATTCTCCTTATCCTTCTGCGACATATCCGAAAGTAACGTTCCTGCATACAAATCTTTGATGAAATCACCCTGCCCCTTAACAAATCCATCAAACTCCGACGGCTGAGTCACGGCCCAGTAACAAAATGAAAAGAATGCCACAAACACCCCAATCCTATACATCAACTGCCCCTCCTTCGTCTTATCCAACGAATATAGTGGAACAAATGACGCAAAGAAACCCAACTGCTCATCAAACAAATTCGGCAATATCCAAAAATCATACCCCAGAATCCACACAAAGAGGAAGATCAATGCCCGGAAGGTAACGAGGAAGAAGATGAAAATTAGCATTGAGACGGACATGTACCATACAAAGACTTTGAGGAAGTTGGGCCAGATGGGGAAACATGTGCAGCAGAGGAATCCGATGATGAGCATTGTTGTCATGAGATGGGAGAATTTTTTGTTTCCTTCGTACATCCATGTGAAGTAGGCTGATTCGTCAAAGTCACGGACTCTTGAGACCTAATAATTTAATGTTTGTAGTGAAAAAATGAAAGCAATTAGCACATTGCATTGATGCATAAAATGTAGTAGATCAAGACCCTCCCAGATCAGCAACTTGGACCACAAGTTCAGAACTTGTGAATCCAATTACATCCAAACAAGAGGAATCCCTTGACATTAATATAGGCAGCAAGTAGCACCAATTAGGAAACTGATATGGTTCCAATTGGCGACTCTATAAAATGCTGCCATTCATTTTTCTTCCCATTTAAACCAAACCTTTCACACTAACACTGAACAAACAACCCAACCGTAGGCTACTGAGTAACAAATAACGAGGAAAAACTCACCTCCAGCTCCCCCTTCCCAACCTTCTCACTCCTATGCATAAAATGCCCCGCACACAAGTCTTTACAAACGTCAATAGCCTCCTGACGGGATGTGAATTTAGGTAATTCCTTGGGCCACTTTGTGCCCTTTTTAGGTTCTACCATAAAGTTTACTAGCTTCTCTCCTGATTTCGTGATCAGTCACATAATTAACAGCAGAAATGGCATTTTAAGAGGGAGATCAAAACAGAATGAGAGCCTACCAAACATACAGTAAGAAGGAAAAATTTCTCTTAATTACAACGCACCCTTGATATAATAAACCCTCTTATCCATTTCAATCGCCTCCCTAACCGCCGGTCCTTCGCTACTTCGCAAAAAATCACATAATTTCATTAAATTCTTGTCATCTTCGTAGAATGAGGATTTGGCTCCGTTTGATGTTGCCATGGTTGTTGTTTTGCCCTCTACCGAAGCGAAAGGTAGTAAAGACGAAGGAGAAAAACGACGAGCGACGAGGCGATGAGGGGTTGTGAAATAAAAAAGTGTGACGCCGCGAACAACACAACAGCGAATGAACGTGTGAAGATTCGTCTGTCTGTCATTTTCATTTTTCAACGCAAAACGGCAGAACCCGTATTTTGACCTGTTGGGTCCCGTTTTCCCTTGTTTTTGCAAGATTTTTTTTGAAATTCTTTGGTCATTACTTGGACTCAGTTGATAAGATGTTCTAAAATAGCATTCCAAACATGCCAACTATCATGTTATATTCAGCATGCAGTGACCTTATATCAACCCACACGATAATAAGAATTGTTGCTTTGAAGAATGGCATGTAGTCAGGGATGTGAAACAGCTCAGAAGGGAAATTCCTCAATGCAGCAAGCAACACAGTGGGCATGTCTTTCTAGAAGATGAAAAGAAAACCTACCAATGTGCCGGAGACCTGTATTTAGCAAGGATACTATTAAGGAAGAGGAGATAAAGTTGGGTATAGATTGTTAATGTTTGTTTTCCGTGTGTTATGTTAATGTTAAATCGGATCACTAATGTAATTAGTCAGGTGAACTATGAGCACTTTGTTTTACTGTAGGGATAGAAAAGAATTGCAATTGTCAGCTTATTTCTATTAATCCTTTTATCTCAATGCTCTGCACCGCTTTTTTAATGCTGAAAAGAAATTGCAAGTTCATTTGACAGATTCAAACATGAAAGCAAGCAAACAATTCAAATCATTAAACAACTCACCGACAGCTTCAATAATTCAATTGCCACAAATCCCTTCTTTGTCATCCTCCTGATTGTTGTGTTGTAATGCAAAAATAATGTAAGAGGCAAGATAAGCAATCCACTGAAGATACATCTCTTTTCAACTAACTTTCGTTGAAAATCTTGGGAAGGTGGTAACAGTGTCTCGTGGGGTGAGTATCTGAGAGTATTCGTCACTGCAAATTTCAACTAGCATGGTAATGAATAGCAATTATTGAACCACTCACCTTTTGGGTCTTTCTTGTGTGGAAGCAATTGGACAGCCAGTTTCAATTTAACTGGATGGTTTTTGTTGGCATTGGCAAGCTAGTAGGACTTGGTTGTGGCTGTTGTTGATTGTTGCAAAGTATGGGACAGAGTTGCTGTTGTTTTAGGAAACTTCGACTCCCGCTTAGAGTCTCTTGATCAAAGGAAAAGTTGATTTAATTGTAAAAGAGAAATCGACAATCAACACAGCCATCACTCACCTCTCTTTGGTGACGGACACTGTCTGATTCAGTCGGGGTATTTTGTTTGAATTCAATTACAAATGATGTTCATAATGCAGCCATTGTGTTGAATTCAAGGTGATCATTGTTGGATTTGGGATAAGGACGGTGATTGGGGCTGACCCCGTTTATTTTGGAAGAGTCACGCTGATCAATTCAATTGGGGGTGATTGATTTGAATTTGTTTTTATGTACCAATCGTAGTCACTGACTGAATTTGATGAAATTTATTGTGAATTACGGGAGGTGGTTGTCGTTGAATTGGATTGGAGGAGGCGGATGCTGAATTGAATTTAGTTCGATCGCGAAAGTTCTTGATGTTCAATTTGAATGGGGTGGGCGTCGTTCGGCAGTTCAATGGGGTTGTTTGGCCATTCGTTCGAGGCTAACCGTATGGTCAGCCTTGCCAGGATGTTGCATCTCAGCAACCATTGGTTCTACAATCACGTGCAATACATCATCAGAAAGCCCTTGATGAATAGAGTTGAAAAATCACTTTTAGGACTCCAAAAGCCAACTTACAGAAAAAGTTAGAGCCACGATCATTCAACTTCAGTGGTCGAATTTCGTTAACTCTTACCATTATTCATTGGCCATTATGCAAACCTATTAACAAATAAAAAATTGCCACAAGTGATTTTTGAACTTACCTCACCAAAAGCATTCGATTAAGCCTAGTAAAAATGGCGGGAAGTCTGAGAAGAGACAATGGGTATTACTGGCAAGGGTGATTATATTGGTAACCTCAAATCGTAGACATTTGGTAGTTCGTTACAAATGGGGGTCGTTCCATTGTTCAAATTGGGGGTCATGTGTCGTGTCATGTCATTCTGTAGGTTAAATGGGGGGCCTTTGTGGTGTCGTTCCATTGTTGATTCAAATAAAATGTGGGTAGGTTGGTGTTGAGTGTTGGTTTGAATGGAGGTCGTTACAATGGATGTCGTTTGATTCATTGAGAGATCAATTTGTTGTGCTGGTTGTTCATTCAATTTGGTTGGGACGTTATTTGATTCGGTGGGGGATAGCATCGGCATTGTTCATGGTTCGGTTCATCGTTCATTGAGGTTCACCCTTCATTGAGGTGTTGTCATTGTTCATCAATGGTATGCGAACAAGAGAGAACATGTTCTGCAATAGGATTCTGAACACATGTAAAAATGCTTTGACATTGGTGGGAAATGTCAAAACATTTTTATGCATCTTCTTCGCTCAATTTTGTTGTTATGCAAGATGATGCAAGTTTTAAGTTTTAGATGTGTCATTCAATGAAAATCAAAGTTGATCACGGCTTCCGTTGTTCAACATTAGTATGGAGATTTATTCAGAAAAATTGATATTAACATATGACCAGGACACGTTAGATTACAAATAATGCTATAATCTTATCCATGTACTGAGGACATGTTTTTGGGTTTCTAGATGAGATTGGCAATGGTAGATTGCTTGTAGAATAGATACCAAACACCATCTCTGAAATAAACCACTGAATAGTCTTAAAATGACCTTGTTCCAAAAATAGATCCCCAACAGAAGATACCATTGAAATAGTCTTCCCCTCCATAAGAATACCCCCACTATCCATTTTGTTGTCAATCATTCCCTGCCTGGTACTAAGAATAGCAAGGAGAAGATTTTCTTCAATCTTGCCTTCCCAATCCAGAGACCACAACAATCAAATATTGTAAGTTCTCTCCACCCGTAGTTCAGTATCTCTTCAACTAAAATTTCCCATAGATGCCTGAAGATGGTGTCAATTGCCTCTTTAGACATCCTGGAGCCGATTGATGTGAGATTTGTACTGTAGTTTACACACAAAACCCTCTGACTAGCTCTGAACAGCTTATTGATGTGTGATCGTACAATTTGATATCAACCAGAGCAGCGACTAATTTGTGACTTATAAAATCTAAACTGGGTATTAACTGTCAATCACAGGTTTTGCTGCCAACCACCTATCTTATTCTGTGATGGCAAGACTTCCAGAGCGGTGCTAATTTGTTACAAAAATTGCGGAAGGCCCCCAAGTGGCTTAATCTGTGAATGTATTAGTTCATGAAGTACGGTTGATAAGAGATCCGTAATTAAATAATGGGTGCAAATGATATGGCTAATAAGTGAGAGGTTTATTGCTACACTACAATCAACTAAACAAAAAGGTCACAAGTAAAGGCGGTAAACACATGTCTCATGTCTCCACATGGACTCTAATATGAGCCAGATACTTCCACTCTTCTGGCACAGATTAACACACCCTTGCACGTGTAGCATCAGTCTAAAGTAAAAAGTGTCCACCTGATGGAATTTGGTTTGTTGTGTAGTTCAATCAGGTTCTGTTTTTGTGCCTTCTATGTCTAACCTGCAAACAATCTCCATCCAAATGGAGACACCCTTGGAATTGCAGCCCCCTTCTACGCCTCCAAAGTGTCGTTCCCACCTAATGGCACCCTTGGATATTTGTTGCCCCCCTTTGCCTTTTTGGCCACTGCTTATGTTGGTGAGGGTTGGATTGATTTGTGTTGGAGGTTGTTATGTAGTGGTTGTGGTGTTGTACAGTATAGTGATTTGATGTTGACGGTGGTGGCTCATGTCGAGAGCATTGGTTGATCTTTGCCTTACCTGTGGGGTGAGTTGGACAACCACCAGTTGCGTCCTACTCCCCTCAGTGGATGGGGATAATAGTTGGTTTCTTGGCAAGGTGTAGGATGGACTGGACAACCACCAGTTGTGTCCAGCTGCCTCGTTGGCTTGCCTTGACTGCGGTGGGTGACGGGTGGTCATAATGTTTTCTTATGATGTGCCGAGTTTGTCCAGCTTCCCAATGTTGGTGGGATTGGATCTGTCGCAGCTTCAATCAATGATTTGATGTTTTTGCTGCGACAACTTGTCACGCGGGCTCGGAAGTTGAGCTACAACGGATGTTCTGTGGGCTGATGCCTGTTGCTGATGGGTTGAGGCTGAGGTGATTTTGATTGATAACTGAGGCCATCATACTTGTGATGGTGCTGTGGACCGTTAGCCACGTCTGCTTAGAGAGCCGTAATTAGTTAAGAGATACAAAGGACATTTCTAATGAGTGAATGGTTTATTGCTACAAGAAGTGGTATAAATATGACACCAGCTCAGCCGATATCTCCAGGTGGACTTTAACAT
>JALLAY010001167.1:0-11270 GCA_036939635.1 Cyclotella baltica
AGAGTGCAAGCAGGAGCTGGATTGGTAGATCTAAGGTATGGTTGCGATGGGGCTGTGGCCGTGATTGGAACTGATCGCCACACGACGTTCGATTCGATGCTCATGTTGCTTTTTATCAGTCGGAGGTGGGAATGTTAGGGCTGTACATACTACAAAATAAATTGTCAGGGTGCGATAAATTTTCTTCGGATATATAGGTAGTATTGGATAAAATTTCAGGGTAGAATAGAGAAGATCTTGCGTGTTACCTTTGCATATGAAACGTTTGCTTGGTTAATTCGCGAAAAGCGAAGCACACTCGATGAACCACTTGGCCGACGCCTGCCGACGCCGACAAAGCCGACAACCGACAGGCAGCCGCCGCACTGACTGATCACTTTCAACCTCCGCCGCGAGCCGACACTGACACCAGACAGCTACAGAGCTACAGTTACATCCAGTCCATCGCGCGGTCGATCATCAGGTCAAGTAAGAGAGCTACCATTGAGATCGAGAGGACACCAAATTATTATCTAGCAAAAAAGATCCAACATAATGGTTGGAATCAAAATATGCAGCTTCATAACTGCCGTAACTCTCACCTGTCTGGCTTCATCTCAGTTTGAACCAACATTAGCATTCAGTATTTCACAACATCGTCACATCAGATGCAATAGACAAACTTACATCTCAAAACAGACAACCGCCATATTTGCACAACCAGAGAATGAAAACAACAACGAATTAGACGACCTCTCCCCACCATCAATATCCTTCACCAAAAACTCAATCCTATTCGGCGATAATCCACCCACAGAGAAAAACAACGCCCCTCTAACAATATGGCAAAGTACAAAATCCATCCTTCCAAAATTTATAACAGGAGCATGGAAAGAAGGAGATGGAGATCGTGATCCGGTCGAATATTTGTACAATCTTGTGTTTGTTCGGGTACCCGTATTTGCAATGGGGGTGGTTTATTTTGGGAATTTGATAAGGGGGCATCCGTTGTTTATGAATTTTGGACATGGGAGTTTGCCGTTTGAGGTTCCGGCGGTTGTTGTGTTTGGTGTTTTGTATGTTATTCTTAGGCCTCCGTGACTTGTTGTGTTAGAGCAACTTAATGTTGTTAATTGGTGCATTGACCTATGGAACTACCGCCTTAAACCTGATTTACTTATTGTTTACCTGGGACAAATCAACACAGCAGATATCACCAGGCTCTGCCATCATCATTTTGGTTGGCAGTTATCTATTTTGTTCGCAAGATTGATATTAGGCATTTTATAAATGTCGCATCTGGCTAGTAAGCAATCATAATTGTTGCTAAAAGCTAGTCAACAAATTCGTTACTCTTTGGTTTCACTGCACCTGAAGACTTCCTTTTCTTAATTGGTTTCTCAGAAAAGAAAGCAAACCCAACTCTCTTCAACTTTTCTATTCTCTCCTCTGTCAAACTTGATTTATCGCCATTCAAGTATTTTTTATACTGCCGTCGCTGATTCTCAGCCCATCCTTCCAGTGGATTGTAGCTTTTCTGTCTTCGGCGAATTGCACCGTGACCATTTAGGGCTATCCACTCGCATAACTCTTGGTATTTTAATTGCCAGGCATATTCTAATGGTTCCCAAATAAAGTCTTCGGACTCTAGCAAGCGTATCCGCTCTTCGTTCATTGCAGTTTGGTAGTTTCTAATTGTTTCAACTTCACCTTCATCTAAATCTTGGAGTAGACTTTCATCTTCTTCGAGTTTCTTCTTGGCCATGTACTTCTTATAATCACCACGCTGCTTCTCGACCCATTTACCTAGCTGTGGATAAACTGAATATTTCAGAGGCACAAGCGTATCACCATGATCTCTTCTATACTTCTTCAGATCTTCAAAATGTTCTTGCCAAGCAGCTTCATGTACATCCCAGACGAACCCGACCTCGTTTAGTTTCTGAACTCGCTCTGGCGAAAGGCTTGTCTCGCTATCAAGGCTTGCATCATTTTCATTACTTGGAAAAGTTGTTGTGTCCCTCTCTTGCATTTGTTTGTACACTTTATAGTTCTTACGTTGTTTGTGAACCCAAAGACCAAGGGATGGATTCTTATCATATCTGTGGGGCACTAGTGCATTGCCATTTTCTTTTATGTAGTGCGTCAGTTCTGTTTGTTGGTGAGACATTGATATGAGTGAAATTTGAAGTGGGCATAACAACATTAGATGAAATTCAACTCGGCCTGACAAAATTACCTTCGAACCTTTTGTTCCAAGCATCGTCTAGAGCACTCCAAACAAAGCCTATTGACTCTAATGCTGTTGATAAATGAGATGTATAAGAAATAGAAGTTGTCAAGTCTAAATTTGAAGGATCAAAAGAAGACAACTCACCCTTGATCTTTTCATCAGTCATCATAGTAACATGCTTCCTCGACCCATAACTCGGATGCATCCCTTGGTCATGTTCCAATCGCAATCGGTAGGCTTGTCTATTGTTGTCAACCCAGGTACTTAATGGAGGATTTTCAGGATAATTTGTTGGGACCAGAGTGTCACCGTGTTTTGCCTTGTAGTCTTTCAGAAGTTGAAACATTGTATCCCAGTGGAAGGTAAATGTTGCTTTGTTGATTATTTCTTCTTCTTCACCGCCGCTGTTTCTACCTCCATAACTTTCTACCCCTGTGCTGAAGCTGCGCTTGCACATTATTTGATACATCGAGCTAGTGTCAAAGGTGCGAGCTCGCGTAGAAAAAGACGAGAGCGTCAATAATCCAAGTCGATGCCAGTTGAACTGAATGATTGATATCATACCGTGAGAGCCGAAGCATCGCAGTGAATATTGCCGCTCTCTAAGGGTGAAAGATCTGGTGAAATAATAACATGCGTTGGCTCTCATTTTTAATTGTTACTCTCTAGATTTACCGAGCACAGAGCAGCAACAGCGAGGAATGCCGTTGCAACGAATTAGAATTCGTTAACTAGAACGTTAGCTCCACCAGGGGCTCCGGTGGGGTCGATAAAAGTGAGAGGCTTGTGTGTGGCGGAGGTGTCGGTGATACGATAGGTGGTCGATTGTCTTCGATCACACTGATAGAAGTGATTACCTTTAATAAGAAAAACTGAAGTATCGTATATTTCTAACAATTACTTTTACTTTTAGAGGTAGTTCGTCGCCATCATCACCCATCATCCACATGTACACCTCCGTCGCCGCTCTCACACAACCTTGTCTCATGTTGTTGATGTTATCATGCAATCTTTCAGTCATTGCATAAACCAAACCAAACACAATAGTATGTTCCTGAATGAGGGTGATCTTTGTCATCCTACTTGTAGCTTCAGTCTATCGACATTATTTATGGCCCATAATATCAGTTTGTGAGGCAGCACTGATCCCGTCACGGATCGCATTTCTTCATCATGCCTATCGGCGCAACCCGAAACATGAGGGCTTCAAATCTCAGACTTACATGCTTAAAGTTGCATCACATGGCACCGCGCCCCAGCCACCAGTGGCATTCCGTAACGAATCGTCCTTTGTCATAGCCGGCGATATCGGCACCAACTCAACGCTGCGCCAATCTCCATCCTCACCGTATCCACTTCTCAAACCTCCTCGCTCCATATCTGATCCTTACGGATGGCTACGTGATGAATCACGAAGCAATAAAACCGTATTGGCACATCTTCATGCTGAGAATGAGTACACACGACAAATGACCCGGCATCTAATTCATTTACAAGAAGAGTTGTATGATGAATTTTTATCTAGCATATGCGAGACGGATTACACACCTCCCATCGCCATGGGAGAGTATTGGTATTATTCTCGATGGGAGGAGGGAGTAAGCTATCCACGGTATTGTCGTGCTCCGAGAGATGTAAGTGATTTGTTCCCGCCAAAAGTTAATAATGAGTGGAATGTGTCTACTGGTGGTGAAGAGATGATGCAACCATTGCTACCTGGGGAAGAAGTTTATTTGGATGTGCCCTCAATTGCACAGAATAAATCCTATTTGGCTGTGGGTGCTGTTGTTATGTCTCCAAATCATGAGTATGTGGCGTATAGTGTGGATGAAATTGGAGATGAAATATGTCATTTTGTGGTTAGGCATGTTGCATCAGGGGTCGAATGGATTTTGTGTGATGATAGTCGAGAGGAGACAAAGTTGAAGGGGTATGGTGCAATTGAGTGGGATGAGAAAAGTCGAGGCTTATTCTATGTGACAATGGATGAAACACAACGCCCTTATGGTGTGTATTATCGTCAATTATTTCACTCAGATGGCATCTACATCAACAAATCAGAGCATGAGAATGACGTGCTACTTTGGGAAGAAAGAGACAAGCTGTTCAACATTCATATTGCAAAGACTTTTGATAGCAAGTATCTCCTCATAATGAGCACTTCAACTGAGGCAAGTGAGGTTCGTTACCTTGATTTGTTCCATCAAAATTCAACTGATTGGCCAACTGCCAGCAATCTGGCCCCTATATCGCCTAAAAGAGACAAAGTCCTCTACAGAGTCACTCATTGCAATGGTTACTGGCTCATACTAACGAATATGGGCCACTTGCCTAATCTAAGTCTTAAATCTTGCCAAGTTGGACAAGAATGCAACAAAGAGAACTGGAAAGATGTTACCCTGTTGACAACCGGAGCTGCAGTCTTTGATGGGGGTGACCAGAGATCATTGGACCATATAATGGTGTTTGATTTGCCACCAGAAAAGAGTAGTTGAGGTCCATTTGCATACGGTGTAGCAGATGGGCGAGAGGACGGCTTGCCTCGTGTCTGGATACTTGAATTTAGAGAAGATGAAATGCCAACAACAAAGTCTGATTCCAGTCCATTGATGGTCTCAAAAATGACACGCCTTGAGTTTAATGAGACTGCTTTTGAAGTGGCAATTGGAGAGAACCGTGATCCAACGCTACCATATGTTGTTATTAAGTATGATTCTCTTGTCACTCCACTTTCTCATATAGCTGTCCCTCTAGCCAATGCAAGAGACCTGAACAAGCGAAGGGTACTTAAAGAAATGGAAGTGCCCTTTTACAACAAGGACCTGTATGCATGTGAAAGAACTACAGTCAAAAGCAGAGATGAACATACAGACATTCCAGTATCATTAGTCTACCGCCGTGATATTGAACATGCTGCAGCTCACCTTTTTGGGTATGGCTCGTATGGGAGCTGTATTGAAGCATCTTTTCGAGCTACTCGCCTGCCTTTATTGAATCGAGGCATATTTTATGCAATTGCTCATGTTAGGGGTGGTGGGGAGAATGGCAGACAATGGTATGAAGCACCTTTTGGAGCAAAGTACCTCTGTAAAAAGAACAGCTTCAATGACTTTGTGGATGTGGCTCATTGGTTGACACGAAATGAAGTCATACCGATCAGTGCACCAAAACTTTCTATTGAAGGAAGGTCGGCTGGAGGATTACTTGTCGGCGCAGCGATGAATCAGGCACCGCATATTTTCCGTGCTGCCATCCTTGGTGTTCCGTTTGTTGATGTGCTGTGCACAATGACAGATCCAACCTTACCACTAACTATTTCTGAATGGGAAGAATGGGGCAATCCAAATGAAGAGCAGTACTTTGAATACATTAAGAGCTACAGCCCAATCAACAATGTAAATTATGGAAAAGTCTACCCATCATGTTTATTGACAGGTGGTCTTGCAGATCCACGAGTTCAATACTGGGAGCCAGCAAAGTTTGCAGCTGAATTGCGGCATTCTATTTCCAAAGATTCAGGGAATGTTTTGCTAAAGATGGATATGGAAGCTGGTCACTTTTCGGGTCATGACAGATACAAGTACCTGAGAGATTTATCTTTCGAGTATGCATTTTTACTTGACGAGCTTGGACTTGCCTGATGATTCACTGTTTGTTTATTTCATATTGTTCAACAGGCAATGGCTAGAAAAGTAAGCTGGTGTCCTAAGATAATCTAAAGATTGATTTGTTTTGAGTTATTGGTTATGTGACACTGCTTGGATATCTATCTTTTAATCTTCAATCTTCTTTCTCCTGCCACAAACGCCACGAGCAGAGTGGAAGATGTTGTTCAGGTTCGTCTATCACAATCTTTTCGCCGTCATGTCCAAATCCATTGGCAGCCTTGATCACGCCAAACGATGCTAATCCACCAGTGACAGCACCTGCACTGACAGCAATCGATGTACCAGCAACACCCAGTCCTACCGCACCAATTGACTGCAAAGTAGCAACAGTTCCACCAGCAGCAACACCACCTCCAGCCGCAATTGCTTCAGCTGACATCATCCCAGCAGCCACTGATCCCGATGCGATACCCGTCGCACCGAATCCCATCGCTCCAACAACTCCCATTACTGCAAACGGCAACGCCACAGCAACAGCAGCAGTTGTTGCCACACCCAACCCTACCCAAGCCATCTGCTTTCCACTGATGGTGCCAGGAAGATTAGGTTCAAGATGCCACGTTGCTTTGTAAGCATCAGAGGCTTCTTTAGTGCTTAAATTCCCATCATGATCAATCGTGAGGTTTCTGCCAAATTCAGCTGAAGCAATAATGAAGCCTCCATCTCTCTCATCATTTTGATTTGCTGGGAGGCCAATAGTCCAAATGTGCTTGTTCTCACTCACAATGACCTTACCATCTTGTTGAGAACCAAGATATTTGCCATGCTCCATGGAACGCAAAGTGTATTGCCCAATTTTCTCATTGGTTGGTTCAATGATCCATTTCTCCCAAGGTTTGCGGTTATCTGAAGTGAACGGTTCTTCGCTGCTGCTGGATAGCCTTTTGTCGCGACTTGCTGCGCATACAAAGAAGTGGTAACCATGAGCTGGTTCAAGGAACCAGTTAGTATCTTCTTCATTGCTGGTTGTGTACAAGTCTTGGCCGCTGAAGGCAAGGAAACGACGATGCTCAACAGACTCAATTCTCAGCCCTTGCAAATTCGGATGGTGAATGATCCTAAATTTTTCCCAATTCCCACCTTTATTCTCAGTGGTAAACACGCGTCCATCTGGTCCAGAGCAGAGTACTTTTTTATCATGAGTCCAGGACGTGATGATGAAATAACCACTCGAGTTGTCTTTTATGAATCGCCAAACTTCCCATCCTTTCCAATTGGATGATGCAGAAAGTTGACCAATGACATCGCAGCTGACACGACGATCGTATGTTGGGCTCGAAATGAAACAGAGCTCATGCCCTGACTTTTCCATAGAAGGGAGTGAAAAAGATAGTTCCATTGTCGTTGCGTGTGAAGTAAAATTAATGATGAACGTATAAAGCAGTGGCAGTGTTGTGGTGAAACAATCATATTAGCGTGAAAATTTCGTGTTGGTACATGATCAAGTCCTGATGAGTCCTACGGAACCGATCAAAAACTCTTCTTTCAATCATGGCAAGATTAAATTGGCATGAGGTATATTAAAAATGTTACCCTCTTCCTTCATTTTGGAGTGTGCATGATACGTTCCTGTGAGTAAACCAACGTAGTAGTGGCTTCTTCCTCCGTTCCTTGGCATACAATGGCGATTTAATTCACATGATGTGCCTTACGTGGTTGATACTGTAACAAGTCTCATCTCACATGCATTAGCAGAGATCTCATGGAATCAGATGCTCTGTTCAGTGTGCCTTGTGAACAATGAACATGTCATCTGTGAAGCCGAGCGGTGGGAATTTATTACGTACAAATAGTACTTTACAAAACAATCCCAATACCACTGAGCAAAAAAACTAAAGTGGATCAAGGAGTTTGATGCAGTGGTTATCCTACTACATGGCATACGTTAAAAGTAACAACAACAATTGTATCCAAAAATGTATGGCTTTATGTACAAGTCAGCAGTCTACTATTCACCATAACAGCCTGGTGACTCATCAAATGGATCGTCACATATGCAAGAGTGTTTACCGTTCCTGTCTCTATCACAGACCCCTTTTCCAGAGCAATTGGACGGACATGACAAGCTGCGGTTCACAAAAAACGATTCAAAACGTAGGCTTCAGATAAGATAGAGGAATAGATAATTTTGCTTCGCAAGTGAACTCACATTGGGCAAACGGCTGCAATCTTCGGACATATGATCTGCAAGCCTTTCTTTGTGTCAATCATTTCATCATCATGCTGACATGAAAACATTTCGTTTCCATAGTAAACATCTATGGTGCCTGTTGATGTGTTGCACACTCCTTTTAGACACATTGGTTCACCTTTGTCTGTATGGAAACATTTACTTGATTCGCCATAAAATTCGCCTTGCAGTGTTAATGAGTTTGAGGTGTCAGTACAGCTAGTAGCTTGGCGGGTGTGCATTGGACAAAAGGATTTCTCGTCACTCAGTGTCTGTCTCTGTAAGAAAATCAGGCGGCACGGCATGTGGAATGTAAGAAGAAGGAACTAGAAAAGATGAAAATAACCTAAACCGTCAACAGTCAGACTTACCACAGAATCTAAAAAGTCACATTTAGCCTTAAACGAATGAGTGGCATCACATCCCATTGATCCAATATCACTGCAATGAAAGGCCGAATAAACTTCGGAAAGCTCTGTACTTGTCTCGTCTAAAAGGCAGCCACTTCGTGCAAACTGGCAGCCAGCACCACGTCCAAATGATGTTTCAGATGAGACCTTGTAATTGGCATAGTACCATGAAGAATCTTCTAGTAAAGCAAGTGTCAATGGTGATATTGATGGATCTTTTATTGATCTTGCCTCAAACTCAGACAAATCTTCACTGTAAAACAGATGCTGATTAAAGGAATGAAAAGATGTGATTAATGACGCTGCAGCCGTAGAATGGTGGCAAAGTATGAGAACACTTACATCATCAAGAAAGCCTCCAAAACATCCTGTGCTGTCTCTCCCCTGACTTAACCTTGCCCCTGTTAGAACCATGCAATCAAAGTGATTACGAATGATCTCAGTTACTCTTGGTGTCCGTATCTCATACGAGCGATTGCCATCTTTGCTGACTTCTTCGTATATAATGTTTGGAACTTCCATTGTTTCCTCTCTGCCATCCACACATGTTAGACTCCTTTCAGTCGTCCCATATCTAGACATGGTTTGAGGGTCCATGAAGTATCTAAACAGAGACGTGGATGCTCC
Organism: Cyclotella baltica; assembly: GCA_036939635.1. Lineage (NCBI taxonomy): Eukaryota > Bacillariophyta > Thalassiosirophyceae > Thalassiosirales > Thalassiosiraceae > Cyclotella > Cyclotella baltica. The sequence goes on from JALLAY010001167.1 coordinate 9,088, forward strand.
AAGGATACGGCCCGTTTCTGTTGTCAAATAACTGGCATATTCTGTCAGAGTAGACTGTTGGAGAGAGGTTTGCCATTGGGGTGTGTTGCTACTAGGAAAGTTGTTGGTGCAAATGTTGATGTTGCCAACAAGAGGTCTCGTGTGCTATATGAGAAAAAAGTTGGTGCATATGAGTCAAACAGAAGAACAAAGGAGCAACGGATGAAACCTTGCTAACTTACCTGATCGAAGTCACATACAGCAGAGTGCATCAGAGCGCCACCGCAAAATCTATTATCACCACTCACATAGATCACAATGTCTGCATCTTCAACACCATTCTCGCGATCTGACGTGGGGACACTGGCGGCACCACAACTTTCCACAGTAGGATAAATTTTGTTTGGAACTGAAGTAACTCTCAGAGCCTGAAACCACATCTCTGCTGCTGCTGAGAAGGATGTCTCAAGCAATTGAGTTAATAATAAGAGTTGGTTGGCATTTGTATCAGCTGCACCTTGAGAAAGTGCGTACTTGACACGCAGTGGCTTGGGCTGTGTGTCAACATCATAATCTAGAAGAATTTGTTGATGGGATTGAACCTCTCTGACTTCCAAGCCTACGAGGTATCTTCCTCGATCAAGGTCGGATTCTGACCGCTCTAAAGTGGGTGCTGTGTGCCTTGGGGAATTTGATGTGTTTGGTGAACTAGATTTGCTCACATCTTGAGTATCTGCTGGTCTCTCGTCTGGTTCAGACTCAGATCCCCATAACATAGATGATCTTGACTGAGAAATCTGTGAAAGAGTAGTTCCATAGGATGTACTGGCAAGAACGGGCTCATCTTGATCTGAGGGTGACAAAATTCTTCTCCCAAAACTTTCAGCCTGGGGGTCCTCTTGAGCTTCAGCCTCAGCCAGATTCAACATGGCCTGATAGGTTCCTGCAAATGCAAAAACTCTTTGCCCTCCAGGCCTTTCGCTATCATTTTTCTCTTCATCTAATGTCAGCATTCTCCTTGGCTCGTCGTGGTTCCCTTCATTTTCCAGTGAAGCCAGCTTTTGCAATGCCTCATTTGTCCCAGCAAAAGCAAATATATGCCCTCCTCCTGAATAAACATCATTTTCATCATCATCATCTCTAGTTGTCCCCATTAAACTAGCCCCCATTGCAGGCAGAGGAATATTAAGTCTCCTGTGTAATTTTTCATAGTCTTCGCCGTCTTGTATTTCTGGGCTGTCCTCGTCAGGCTCTACCAGTAACCGCCTGTGGTTTGTAGGGTCATCTTGCTTACTGGGTTGGTTCTTGCCTGAATTTCTGAGAAACTTCCTCGGGACCTCGTCTTGATCTAATGTTGATCCACTAACATTTTTTATGGATGATAAAAAGAGAAGAAAGCTTGAGAAGGCAACGAGGAGCCATCGTGGTGACAGTAGAGGTAAGTGAGCCGATGAAAGACTGTGCATAAACCTTCTGCTTCTACGAGTAGATGAAAAATAAGCACTATTTGATCCCCCCTCGTGTTCGTTAGATGGTGGGTGCAACCGTTTACAATTCATACTAATTTTGGAGGGCGGCCGAGATCTAGTTCTCGATGGAGAGCTGCTGCATCGGCACCGTCCGCTAGTTATTGAGGTCATCTTCCCTGGTCTCTTCATTATTTGTGGACAAAACTTTCTCGGCCGGGAAAACGAACCCGAATCATCATCAAGCCGATGGCGTAGTCTGCTGTCCATTGCTCCTGCTGTTATCATTGTAATCGTTCCGTTTGCTACGGTTGGTGCTGCTTGGCTTCTGCTTTGCTTCTATGCCGCCGCCATGGTCTCCAGGTCGTCGTTTGCGTGTCTTGCGGTGCCGCTGATGTGATCGTGAGATTGGACAAACCGTGACTCAAAGTGAAATGTGAGAAAATTGTCGTACCGCATAACCCCGCTCGTGACCATTTAACATGTTGATGTCACAAGTGGTCACGAGTTCTATTCTCCGCACGGGAACGGAATGACCCGGAGGAGTCACAAAATGTCGTGCCGGTCATAACTCTCCTAAGTATTAGGTAGGTTATGCATAGGCATGACCACACTGAAACAGGGCTTATACGGGGGCCCATTGACCCGAAAATGGAGCGTTAGAGTATGAGAAGCATCTACGTCATCTCAAAATTATCCTAGCAGACATGTCGAAGAGGAATTAGTATGGAAATAAAG
>JALLAY010001168.1:0-11268 GCA_036939635.1 Cyclotella baltica
GGTTTTCACGAGATCACGGGAGCAATAATTTGGCAGTTTCCATTTCCTGAAAAGGCCGCGGGAATGGATGTGAAGGACCTCTAGTTACTGGTATGCTGTTCTGTTTGGCCTCTTTCTTTGGTGTCTTTTTTTTGGTCAACTTCTACATTTGTGTCCTCGGTCTATTCAGCCTACTCCTCACTGCTGTCCCTGGGACTTTCTTCATCAGTGTTCTCTCCGTCAGTCTCATCATCCTCATCATAAGTTCCATCTTCATCACTGTGTGAGGCCGGAAGAACATTCAAATGAGAATGATTCCCATAGTTCTAAAAAATGCACCAAGGTTTTGCTGCAGCACCCCAGACAATCAGAGGAGGTTTCTTTATTGGAAAATGCAAGAAGACAGTGGGCAAATATTATTCCAGTCATTAAGCTTAAAAAGGGGGTTTCAGGAAACCGATGAGATTCCAAAAGGGGCTCTTGGCGGTTAGACACTAGATCAGACACACCGGGCACTGGCTGTCTCTTCAGCCCTTTATTAATCGTCGTCATCATTGTCAAGAAATGAGGAGCCTAAAATTGTACATTCTGCTAGTCAAAATCAATTCTTCTTACTAGTTAGCAATTAATCAAAGGTAATTCTCCTTTGCACCTCAAAATCATTTCCTTTTTATAGCACGAAATACTTACATAAAGTGAGATTAGTATCTTTTATGTCAAGTTTTTTGAAGGTAATAGGTATTATGACGATTGTCTTCAACACAATGGATAGATATTGTTCATTGACTTCAAATGCCCACTCCCATTGGGGAGGTGTGCCTGTTAGTGCGTAAGCACCGGCTGGTGATATTGGTGACATTACTTATGCATTAACTAGCTGTTAGACAACTAGAGGTGCAATGACATGAACTACCCATAAACAAATAAAAAAGTTGACTAAAGTGCCCAATGGTTAAGTAGGTGTAAAAATCAATCAATCAAGAAATGTGTGCACTATGTGACTACTTAACAATATGTTCAATGAATAATAGCTGATATGCCAAGCCAAGAGTGTAAACGTGGAATGACTACTTTCTCCATCTGTTCCTGTGTGAAAGATGATAAATATTGAAAGATTGCCTGAATAAGTCGCAATGCCTCTTTGGGTAAGTTCTCGACGATAAGTGACTGAAATAGCTGTGCTGCTTTTCTCTCCATCAATACCTGCTCATTTGAATTTGAAGGAGATTCAAGCCCGGACCGAAACTGAATACTTAGACGATGTGCCCGAGCCTTCGATGCCAATTTGACAGCTTGTGCTTGTTCAAAACAATAGACAGATCTATCCAGCAGTGATAGTGCAGCCTCCAATTCAATCTCATCTTCCTCGGCCGACTCGGCATTACTTATTCCCGATGCTATCCATTCATCGCTTGTCAACGCCATGGAGTCTAGGGTGTCAATATTGCTTTTAGTTGCCAGTGATCCCTCACTATGTGACAAATTCCTTCCGCACACGGTAGTAGTTGTAAGCCATCGAACGGTTGCTTCGCCGGCTATTGAGGAAGAAGTTTCCACGAAGTACAGCTTTTCAATACTCCTTGTTATTGCTGTGTAAAGAAGTTTCAGTACATTTTCCAGAAGTGGATGGTTTGTTTGTATATCTGTTTTTGTTCTGTTAAAGACAAGATCACGCCATGGCTTCTGGAGAGATGCTGGTAACCCGCAGAAGAAGTCTAATATGAGAACAGTTTTGAATTCAAGGCCTTTTGCCTCCCTGATGCCATAGACAAGTGGATAGTCAAGTGCTCGTTTCCAACTTGATGCAGAATCATCATGGGTCAAGACTGTCACACCGTCAAGCTTTCCCTTTAAAAGAGTCGCGAGCATCTGGTATGAAACATTATAACAAACACCTGGTCTTGGACCAGGGAACAGACCATGGTCCCGTTTTAGCTGCTTCGCACTGTGAGGAAAGTTAGTGAATAAATGATCAAGAACCGCGCTGGCTGTATTCAGTACCCCTGAATGGCTACGAAAATTTACGTTCACTGTAAAAGGTTTCTGTGGGATGAGATCTTGACTGCCATCTTGGGCAACAAAATACCCCACAGATCTGACTTCTTCAAATCGAAAGTCAGTGCCTTCCACAACACTTTGACATGGATCACCTGCAAGAAATAATCCACCGGGGCCTCCGATGTAGAAATAGAGTAGGATCTCGCACTGGGAGTAATCCTGAATTTCATCAACATAAACTCTGCTCCTTCTCATATTTTCATAAACGGATTGATCTATTGATTTCACTTTCTCTAGGCCGATCAAAAGAGACACGATACGATCGCAATCATCCCACATTCCCTGTGATTGAAGAAAGACTTGGTAATTCAAAAATATTGAATACACATCTGTCCGATGTTGAACATTCAACCTGCATCTGTTTTTGCCTAGCTTTCCCGAGACAAAAACATCCTCTGCTAAAACATGATCAGGATTCTGAAATGCTTCAATCGACCCTTTTATAAATGTCTGAATTGCTATTGGTTGAATTAGACTTAGTGCAACACGTCTCATATTGAAAGGGGCATTTAAACAGACACTTACTCTTCCATACAATCAATGCATTTAAGTTCCATTTTGATGAATATGCTTTGTTGAAGAATTCCCGTGTGAATCTGTTGAAGTCCACACGCTTGCTTGGGCTGTATTTCTGCCGATTTGTTCTTGGCAGATTTAATTCCAGTTGATGAACAAGCTGTGCGAATGTGAGGAAATTGCAACTATTTTTTGGTCCTGTTCCCACAACCTCCTTCACATATTTACAAAGCCGTGATGACCTAGAAACAAACAGCTGAGTAAAAGTAGGATCGTCGTGAAAACGTTGCCTCTCTAGCTCAATACGATTGCAGATGCACACTGTCTTTCCAGTTCTATTGTTGTAGTAACGAAAAAACCGCAGAGCCAAGTGAAAAGGGCTGAGAACACAGATCAACAAGTTGAGAAGAGCCATTGAAGAATTAACGTCACTCACCCAGACCTCCCTAGGAGAAGTACTGTCCCTTCTGCTTCTACGACCTTTCGCTCTTCATCTGTTAGATGCAGTTGAGGTGACCATGATGCTTTGCTGACATCATCGATTTCGTGGAAGTTTATGTCGTATAATTTGAGAGGTGCATTCTCAATGCCAAGAAGTACTTTCTCTGCAGCTGTTGGTTGGTCATTGCAACTGCCACCATTTTCCATTTGTCCTATCAAGACATGTGGCATTTGTTGGCGTGCACTCCGACTTTTTGCATCATCAATCAGCTTCATAAGACGAGAGACTGACTTATGTTTGGCAATGAACCAAATAACAATGGTTTCAGACTCCTCTGTCCATAGAATGCGAAAGCCTGACTTTTGTTCAAGGTAAGTCTCAAAGATGGTGGATTGTGACCCCCGTAGTCTTTTCTGAAGGATCCTACTTCTATCCCCATTGGCCAATTGCTGCATACGCCGAACAAAAATAGAACGATACAGGGGATCTCCCGACTTGAGGAACTTGACTACATCACTAGTCACCTGGAACTTGTTTGACCACATTGCTCTGCTATTCGTGCTATCCGTCTTAGCTTCAGGCAGGTCAGAAATGTTATCTTCATCATCCGGTTCAACCTGAGGAGATTCTCCGTGACTTTCCTCATAATTTTTATCATCTCCGTCATGCAGCACTACCCTCTCTATTGCAGTATCTAGGTTTGCAAAGCTGATATCGCATGTTCTCGATCTTACATCTTCCCAGCCAAGAAAATCTAAGTCCTGGTCGGATAATTGTTTGATAGGCGTTGACCACAAAATCTGGAATCTCTGAGATTCTTCAATCCGTCTATGGAGTGCGTCGCAATGCACCTTGCGAATGAAATGACCTCGTGCTACACGTTGGATCATTATCACTGCCGAAACCATTCGCTTGTATTTTCGCACTGCGCTGCTACGATGATAATGCCGCAGAATGACGTCAAAAATTGTTTTGCTTGCCTGGTATTCTGCTAGCCAAGTTGCGGAAGATGTCGCCTTTGCTGCTACAGCAATTTGCCAAGGTGTTCGGCCAGACCCATCAATAGCATTCAAATCCATATTGTTGCCCGTGGTGACGATCCAATTTAGGATATCTGGTCTGTCATAAGCAGCTAGAGTAGTTCAATGAATGTGAGAATCAAGGATAAAGACAGATCGAAAGGTATTGAAATTGATAATCACCAGCAAGATGGATTAGCTGTAAACCACCACGATCATAGCCATCGATACTCAAGCTACCATTAGAAATACTGAACAGTATCTCGTCCAGAGATTGACCTCTCTTTATTATGTTGAACTGATTCCAGTACGCGCGTTGCTTCCTTTTCAGCTCGTTCATGGCATTGCAAAACTCATTGGTAACCTTGTCACGGAAGAGATAATCAGGTGTTTCAAGGTCTTGGAGATCAACCCATGCAATAAGGGCATCTAACCAGTCAATTATTCTTGAAAAGAATGTCTTGGGCAGTACATCAGTTGGGCACTTTCGTTGAATAAAGTCATTGACTTGCTTGATAAGAGCTCCAATTTGCTTGTAATGCTTCACGGGCTTGATGTTTAGTTCAGCTGAAACAAGTTCAAATAAATCGAGGAAACGAAGAATGCATTCTGATGTGCAACCTTGGTACCGGATACTCTCTAGAGCAAACTCCATTGACTGCATTACATGGCTATGGGTATACCGAAGATTGTGAACAAGAAGCAATATTGTCGAGAACTCAGAATGGGCACCAGTTATATAGCCTCTAACAGCAAATACAACCAATGAATCCGGAGAAACTCTATCATCTGAAATAAAATAGTCCTTGTCTAAAGCAAAATGCCGCAAGTCTGCATATCTTCCACTTTCAGCTGCTCCCAACAACGCATGATGCTCCCTATTACATGTTTCTGATTCAAAAGTGTGCTCAGAGTCATTCAAGAACAGGTCAACAATTTCTCTGTTGCCCAAAAATGATGCCAGAAACACCATCTTTAACTCCAGATCAGCATTCCAGCCACGTGCATTTTTTAAGCAAAAATTAATGATCTGAGAATATCCCTCTGCAACAACAACAAGATAAAGTCTTTGTAGATCAGAATCAAGGCGATGTAATTTTTGTTTGAACAGCATGTGACCACATTTATACTCAATACCAGTCAATTTCATTTGCATATGAAGAGGATTCTTTACAGAAGCAACAAATCTTAATTTCTCAAAACTGAACACACTAGTTGATTCCAGCCTATTCCAAACTTTTTCATACATTTGGATCATTGTGAGGAGAACTTTTGGTTGGCCCCCATTAACAATAACTGTAGCAATGTCATTGTTTGTGATAGATCTTATAATGGCGATGCGAGTGTCCAGCTGAATCAGATAGTACTGAAGATGTCGACAGTGAGGACTTGAACGGAGCAATGGTAAAGAGAAGAGGTTTTCTTCGGATGGATCAATACAGCATATGCCCTGTATCAAATCACACGAGAGGATGGCAACAAGATCTTCGTCTTTGTTTTCCTTTGCCAGTAACAACAACTCATTCTGATGCAATTGTTTTGCGCGAGACATTTTTCTCTCGTCTTTCCAGAATTCAGAATAGACCCAATCATATTCCTCCTCGTGAAGCATGATAACAAGCCATTCCACGAATCGTGTGTCGTAATGTGACAAGCAGATATCAACAACATCTCCATAGCTGTGACCACCAGGCCCTGGCACTTCAAATGAATAGCAGTTGGAATGGAGCCATGTACTTATATGAAGGCATTTAGAATGTGCAATGTGGTCTTTCAAAGAGTTTGAGTCAGCATTGCTGCCTATGAGCTCAAATAATAGTCTAATGTCCCTTTCAAAGTTGTCATCTCTGATGGGGTTCTTTTCTTCGATCCTCTGTTTGGCCCACGCGTGTGCAAACTTGAAGTCGTGTTGGGCTGTAATCATTGGAATGATAGGGGCATTCTTGGCCAGATCCTCTGGTTGGCGGCCACAGCTGTCATGCTCACTGCATTCAAATTCCAGCAGCATTTCTGCTACTTCGATATGTCCCTGTCCTGCAGCAATATGAATTGGGTTCGCCCCTTCGTAACTCTTATAAGTACATGCTTTGTTAACGAGCGTTGTCCAAATTGGTGTCGAATGAAGCCACCCCACAATTTCAATCCGACCAAAGAGAGCCGCAAAATGAAGCATGTTCATCCCTTGGATAGTGGAATCAGGAAGTCCGTAAGTCTCAGAAAGCCATTGCAGTGAAAATAAATCGTCAAACTCTACACAGGCAAAGCACAGGAAAATCCATAGTGGCATTGATGATGGCAAGTATTTGATAAAATGAAAGTTGTGAAGTGACAAGCCAGCACTATTTGTGTTGGCATCAAGATCAACGAGCTTGCTCTTCACCATCCAACGAAGGACACCACATTGTCGGAAACGAATAGGCACCAGCACATCAAGCACTTGGGGTCTGTCTTGCATCAAGCGAGCCAAAATTTCTAACCTCCCGCGAAGAGATACGTCGTCTTCCAGAAGAGAGATCTTGAACTTCACCAAACTTTTGTATTCATAATCGTTTGTCGAGGATTCAGCCTTTAGATGGTTGAGTAATGCCAAGGCTGGACTACCCGACTCTCTGACTTTGCGAAAATGTTGCCTAATGCAATTGAAGTATTGTGTTTTAGGATACACCTCTGCTCCATAGCATTTCATTGGGCCATTTCCTATCATACAGAGCTCAATAATTCCTGTCCCAGGGGCCTCAGTTACATCACTTTCAGGGCTCAGTTCCGGTTGAATGTAGCAGTTATCGTCAAAACGTGGGTCAACATGACTCGTTCCCCTCCAAAAAATGTTCTTGTCTGCTTGATAGAACATATCAAACAACCGCGTGAAGCCATACCTGACCACTTTGAGTAAAATATGTGGGCTCACATGCTCAGTCGGTTCCCAATCTATGACAAATCGAACGAATCGCGCGGCGTTTTCATGAGCATTGTTACCCTGTAAACGTAATATTTCCTCACATGCAAACACTGTATCCGGGCTGACTGGTTTTGTCACTGCAAATACTTTGTCTTCTGCCATAGAATCACCCAAGCATGCATTATTCAGATGGCGATAGAGCCGTGACATTGAGCAGATATCTTCGTATACGTCAAAAATTAATTTCATAATGGGGTGCCGTTTTGCCAGAATACAGTCTTTCAGTGATGCACTGTTTTGATCGCTAAAATGGTGTGTATATGTGAGATCCCAGGATAATTTAGTTCTGGGTGAAAGAGCCAGATCAAATGCTCTCACATCTTCCCTATTAACCAAGATATGAAGCCAGGTCTGCCCCTTAGAGTTTATTGCATCCGTCATGCAAACTCTATTATTGTTGTGGTAGAGACGAGTAATGTCTATTCGTGGTGTAACACCATGTTCTAATGACGCCACATTTTCAATAAAGCGAGATGCATAATCAGACATGGCAATTCTATGAAGCAGAGTATTTCCTGAAGTATCAACTTCATAAATATCGAAGCTACACTCTTCCTGGAGCCAAAGTAGTGCCTTTGATTGGAAAAAGATGTGTGAGTCAGCAATATTAACTGAAACAACGAAGTGATGATTAGTAACAGTAGTCTGCATAGCAAACATTTTTATTTGCACTTACATTATAGCTTCCGTATTCAATTGCTTTATCCACGACAAGATCACGGAAGGTTGAAATATCAATGGAATAAAATTCAGCCAAAAAGGACAGATGATACGGTGAGCAATCCTGAGAGATGGCCTCAAACAACCTCCTTCTTGGCTCAGAGTTGATCTTGGCAATATGTTCATCCGTGTCCTGTTCAATATAACACCTTGCTTTGCCCCTGGAACTAAAGAATTCACACTTGTAAGCAAAATATCCATCCGCCTGACCAGTTATGTCAACACCTATCACTACGGCTTCGCACCACCCACCATGTGTCGGCTCCTGATTCACGAGGTCTTTCAAAGAATCTTTTATTGCAACTGCTCCCAGCGGGTCAAAGATAACAGTTTGGCCCACAGCAAACCGAAAAGAATCAGGCCGTTTCATGATATAATCGTCGACATCCCACGGAACAGAAATAAGTTCACACTTATAATGTGGCACAGAGTTGGCCATCGTCGTGGGAAACTCTCGCATTTCATAAATCGGCCAATGATATTCAACCACGGATGGCACCCAAGCCATGAAATTGCAGACAACGGCATCCCCGACATTAAATCTCAGTGTCAAGTTGCAAAAATCCGGAAAGACTCCTCTAACATCAACCCACCATACGTACGAATCATCTACGTTATTCCCGTCGATCAAAGACTGCAATGGAACGACTCCCAACTTTTGATTGCCCTCGCGAACAACAATGCCTCTGTACGAATTGGGATTGTCTCCGTGTGTCCTTTCGCAGCGGTAGAACCACACTCGGTCGCCTTTAAAGTATCTTCTTTTTGGAGAGTCTTTCCATTGCAAATCCGTGGTGATGTCATGGATTCTTTCTCGTCGTTGTCGTTCTTGTTCCCTTGTTTCTGCTGCCCTTCGTTCTGACTGGTGTTGCGATCGATTGATTGGGGTGTTATTTCTTGAAGGATTTTTGTTACGTCTGCTCTTTTTGCCCATGTTTTGTTGCAAAGGCGACTGTGGCCGGTGGAGAGAGCTATCGAGAGGCGTCGATCGTATCGTCTATGTATGTTGGAGGTTATAGCGCATGGCGCATGGTCTCGCATGGTCATGGTGGATGAGTAGATGTGCCCTAAGTGGACAGCAAGGGCGCCCAGAGGGCAAAGATTATGCCCGTTTGTGTGAAGCGCTAACCTCCAAGCTAGATTACCCAGAGGCAGAGGATACCCTTTTCACTAATCTCACTATATATGATTACACTAGTGTACGGTGTAAATTACAAAGGAGCGTGTAAAACTCTAGTTTGATCACTCAGATCGGCCTGTTGTGATCAACGAGTGACGCGAAGCGTGCACGAGTTGATCACAACAGGCCGATCTGAGTGTATCAAACGAGAGTTGCACACGCTCCTTTGTAATTTGGCCCAAACACGTGTGTAAACATAATTGTGAATCCAACTGTGTTAAGTACAAACACGAGTGTTAAAACGATACAACGTCATCGAGTTAAGATACCAAGTGTGAATTTCATTGGGCGCGTTCATATTTTTCGCTACTGTTTGAATAGAGCCTGAAGAGAAGCGCATACCCCGCATAGTGTAAACACTAATTGAAATTCACACTAGGTATCTTTAACGAGAGGCGTGGTATCGTTTAAACACTAGTGTTTGTAATTTACACTAGTGGATTCACTTTTATGTGAATGCCCATGCCATGGGTAAGACACACATATCTGGTTCTCTCTCAACTATTTCCAGATTGTTGACATTTTCCATTGCCTGTAGTTCCAGCTTGGTGGCATCATCCCATTAATTTGTCTCCACCAGGAGAGTTTGTGGCTTGGTGGAACATCAGACTTTCCACATTGTGGATGTTGGTGTTGACTTTGAGTACGTGGGGTTGCACATCAGTGACAGTGAAGGCTTCCAATTCATTGGAAAGATCTGGTTACAAGTACGCTGTAGTAAAAGCTCACATTTCCTTGACTATGTCTTGACCAACTTTGTCCTGATTCCCAAGAGAAGGACCAGTTTACTATTGATGTAGTAACATTTCACCATGTTGCTTCTAGACATGTAGCCGTAGCGAGTTCCTATTGAATTACTAAATAACTCCCCAACATTAAAACCCCTACTCACTTCCAGTACCCCGTTTTCCTTCATTATTTCTTTCAAGATTGAACTCGGAAAGGAGGTCGAGTGCTAAGTTGAGCCATTTGAGGCCAACTACCAACCCAAATATGCACCCGCATGCACAGTAGAAAGTGGTGAGTGAAAAAAAAACAAACGAAAAGTGATGTATATCATATCTCACCCTCTCCCCGTCCATCCCTACCCCTTTGTCCCGTCAAATTCAAGCAAGGAGAGGAAGCCGGGACCATCAAACAGCAAACAGAGCACAAATGGGGAATTGCATAAACCACAATAAACAGCTCACGCAAGCCCAGCTTTTTTCAAAAACAGACACAACAATAAGAAGCAAGCAAATGGTTTCTTACCCCCCATATTGCCCCAATCAATCCTCCTCATTAATATTGATCGACAAGGAGGGTTTGGTGTCATGCCCACATCTGCAAAGCACCTGATGATGAAGCGGTCAATGGGGATGTATCAACCAGTTGATGATGAATTGACTCTGGAGGATTGCCATGAAATGTCATTTTTTCTTGACCGGAGGGGTCAATGTGGTCTTATCCTGCAGCAACGGGCTCTGATATTCGTTGGTGACGGCGGCCACAGCAGCGGAAGTTGTGATCATCATGGTGATGGTGTTTGTGTGATTTTTGATTTGTTGGCTGAGAGGAAAGGTGATAACCGGGTCGATCTATCTACTTTTGCGAGACAAAAAGATCATGACATCACAAGTAGTGAGCTTTGCGAGATGAAATGATTGATTTTTTTAATTTAGTTATAACTTAAAATCTATTGTGAAAATGAAGCTTAATTATCTTTCGAAAAGTCACAAGAAGTGAACTTCGTGAAATGAAATGATTGATTTCCAGTTCAATAATGATTTTAACAAAATCTATATCAAAATGAAGCTGAAATATCTTTCCTTAGTAAGGATTGTCATCGCATCATGTCAGCTGGTGGCATCAAAATGGACATAAAAATTGACATTTGACATGTCATTACTTAGTCCCAGATTATGTCAGATTCAGTCAGAATTATGTCAATCAAGTGTCAGCTGACACGTCAGTTGATATGTCAGTGACATTTCCTACTAAGTATCTTCACATAAGTCTATTGGGCCTTCAATACACGTAGGAATAAATATATCATGGATGACCGAAGCGAAGAGAAGAAAAAGCCATATCATGTCCAAATCGTTTGGATAAAAGGTAAAAGCGTCCTCGATGCTTTTCAAAGCACCAAGAGCAAGGGCCTCATAATAAGACCTCCATCTAATGTGACAAGAAAAAGACAAAAATCAAACAGATTTAGATGTTTTGATTGGTTTTGACGCTTTGAAAAAAGGAAGGCATCAAGGAGGCGATGAGGGGGTGAGAAGCTGCCAGTAGTGCAGAAGCTGGTTTCTGTGACCAAGTTGTGACAGTGGAAATAGTGTACTGTGGTGGAGTGAGAAGTGTTGGAACTCTCCCAGACGGATACTTACGTACATCTCCTCTACCTAGGATAGAT
>JALLAY010001169.1:0-11266 GCA_036939635.1 Cyclotella baltica
TGAACATTGAAGTTTAATTCTTGAACTTCAAAATGATATTCAGTACCTAAAGGTAACTGTAGATCCTTGGCCTATGTCACTGTATCAGGATTCTGGTGCCTAGTGAGGATTGGAAAGCACTGGGTAACAACAAGATCAGACAAAACAATACAAGAATCCTTTGTGTAGGGCTTCCTTTGAGAGTATACGGCCACACAACTAAGAATACCACTGGATTATGTGACATCGGAGCTTGATTACAGGACAGTGGGAGCAGTTCGAAGTACACAAAGGAACCAACCTCCAAACTTCTATTTGGTTGGCTTCCAGTTGGTCCCAATTGGAGGTACCATGGTATAGAGACTGATCTCTGTCCATGCTGTGGAGGGAGCCAGATGAAATGTTCTTTAATCTGTTAATATGCACAAAAGGCTGATAACGATAGTTAGACATAAGAGGTGCCTCAAAGAAATGACAGCCACAGTCGCACGGTTAAAGATGCCTCCTGCAGTATATTCAATTACGATAATAAAACTGAAGATGATTCATTAGGGTAGAGATATAATCAAACATGCAATGTCACAAACATTGAAAAGGGCATGACAAAGCCAGTAGTACAATAGATTTAAGAACTTGGTGATGCTGGCTGTCGAGGGAATGGGTATCAGCAAAAATGGAGGCACTCATAGCCCGTGACCCAGTGCTGCCAGTGGGGTGTACAGCACAAATGCTAATACTGATCTGGAATGCCTGATGTGAACCTTTGGGATCACCGTAATAGGTGCCTACATAGAGCAAGTAATCCGACAATGAGGAGGTCATTGAGATACCTTGAGGACAGACTCTGGTGGTAACAGGAAAATACGACTAAAGTGCTTACACTGAGACACCACTTCCTTGCTGAGTTCAGGCTGCCAGATGCGATTAAATGGGATCAGTGTGAAAGGAGGGAACATCTGAGGATGCTTGATGAAGCAAAGCGGATTTTTGAGGTTAAATATAAGCAGAGAGCATTGAGACAAACGGTCATTACATAGATGTTTCCGGTATTAAGGAGAGAGGTAGAGCAGAAGGAGGGAGATGAGATGAAAGAGGAGGGGGGCAAAATGAATGAAATGGGGCAGGCGGCCCGGAGGAAATAGCTTTGTGATTAGTTTACTTGCAAATGTGATTTCGGTTTCTTTTGAATAGTGTAGCTGTAGCACTTGCCCACATAGGGACCAGACCAAATAAAACTCCAGGGTGGCCTTTCTGGGAGAAAAGATGGGACTATGGGACATGTTGATATATTATGTACCCTAATTGCTGAAGTCATGGCAAAAGCACCCAAGCTTGAGCCGAGTGGCTGTTAGATTTGAAGTAAGTTTGTGGGATGGCTAAAATATTATTTGAAGTAGTCTAAAATTAAATGATTTAGTCAAATGATTTAGTCACTAATTTTTGGACCAACTGTCAGAATAGCGAGTAAATTGATAAGAGTCAAATAAAAAGGTTCAGACTATAAAAGATTTTACCTATTGAAACAAGCCTATCTAGGCATCTCGGTCCATCATCCATCATCCATCTGCTGCGTTGTTATAATCTCTTTCCACTCCTGCGGTGACAGCGGTGGCACTAGAGCGGTTTCTGTTGTAGTATTAATTGATGCTAACCATTTAGAATTAGAGAGGGGTATCTTGTCTTCCGTGTCTTCAATTACTACATTTTCCAGATCAATTGTCTTTGATTTTTAAAATGTTGAATTCGCACGTCGCTAGCTCAAAAATGACGCAGCGATGCTCAAAATCGACGCGTCAGTGCTCAAAATTGATCCGACCGTTGATGAAATTGACGACAACACGGTGAAAGCTAGTGGGTTGATTTTCCCGCCAAAAATCAATCAGGCGCACAATCCCGCCCCCATGATTAAATATTTCACACGACCATGGCGCCTCCTCCTCTTCCTTCCCGCCAGCCGCCCTCTGCTCCTCTTCGCAGCGCTGGTAGAGACCCTCGATTGAATGGTGGTTCAACCGGTATTCAATATACCGGGCCACTTCCTCCTCAATTTACGCCGAACAGATCCCCCGACGACGGTGGGAACGTCAACGACAGACTCATGACACCCCGTCCGTTTGAAGAGCTAGAATCAAACGAGTCTAATGCCGCCGCATCAAATGCATCCCCCCCTACTGCTCAGATCGTGAAGCTTACAGCTAACCAAGTCATGAGAATGCAGCAAAAACTTGGTGAAAATAACAATTCCAATAATGCCTCCACCCACCGTCGTGAATCAGTCATTGCCCACACCAATTTAGTCATCAAACGCCGCAACAGACTCATTAGGCTAGCATTGAAGACGGAACACGATGATCTTCACAAAGATTTATCGCAAGCCATCCCACATAACCCATTGAGAGTGAGGGAAACCAAAGAAAAGGTCGCTATTACTATGACGAACATTTTTTGCCCCCTATATCAGTTGATGCAGATTGAAGCATTTGAGTTGGACAGAGATAGGGAGCTTTCTCAAGATGTACAGGTGTTTATAACCATCATGGAGGATGCACTTCATCAGGTCAAGGGGGATGTAGAGCGGGAGAAAGAAGCCAAATGTTCAGATTCTCTTGGGAAATCTGTAAAACTCAGCGAGGTAAAAATGAAGAGAGGCTACTTGAAAGAAGGAGGCAAGCGTTGGACATCTGACGGCAGGGACGTCATCAATTCGTGTCCCAAATGTGGCTTCAATTACTTCGATAAGGAGCCAGACTACGATAAAAACAAGAAGCATAACGCCGACAAACAACAGGAGTGGAGAGAACTACGACAGAAAGTGGCTGATTTCAAAGATGGGACAAGTAGTATTGCTCCAACCGATTCCAGTGGGAAAAGAATCACCACTAATCCTTCGCCTCCGACCATGAAGCCATTGCTCCTTCACTGTCACATCAGCCAAAACTACCACTCTCGTCACTGCGGAGGTCAAACGTGTCATTTCAAGTGCAAAATGAATGGCAAGCAGTATTGCCTCGGCAACTGCCCAGCTTGTCTCTCTGATTGCTCTTTTGTTTGGGACCGGAACAAGCATCAAGATATTCAAGACTATTTTGATCTCCAGAAAGTCAGGGAGAGTACGACGTCGGATCAGAGGGAAGAAGCAAACAAATACTTGAACAATATTGCCAATTTTGGACAGTCTGTAAGGAGTGATTTTACGGAAACACTGAACACTATGCGTGACGAAGGTGAAGTGTCTATGGATGATGATCAGGTTAATAGGCTTGCTGAAAATCGTGCTTGGTTTGCGATGGCGCAGATGATTACCCATAATCCTCCTGGAGAGTCGCAGGGTCTCTCACATTTGCAGACTACTGTAGCACAAGCTGACCATCCAAATGGGCCGGGTTGGTCAAACACAACCAACACCAACATGCGCCAACCGAACGCACATCAGCGTGCCAAGAATACTGGGGCCTCTGGACTCAATCCCGCCTACACTACTGTTGCTGGACGCAACCAAATGCTACCTGGAAATACCAAGAACAATCCATTGGATCTATGCCATGACAATGACATTCAGCCGACAATCAATTATGGAGCTTCTGGGTACAACTCGGCGCAACCCACGAATACTAACAATCAAATGTACCTATCGCATGATGAAGACTTTCAACGTGCAATGCAGAATTCATTGCAAGACCTATACACCCGACCAAACAACAGCATCTCCAGCTTCTCTGAAGAAGACACCAGCACTGTATTTCACCAATCAACTGCTTCATCCAGTATTGTGCAACCTTCAAACCCTACTAGCATTGCACAGAAAACAACCGGATTAGCATCCGACACTCCCGAATACGCCGTTCAGATGAGGAATGCTCTCATCAACTATAGCATGGGAATTTGCATTGAGAGTGGGACAAACGACAAAGAAGCAGATGATGACGATGATGCTGACATTGATCCGGAGACCCTTGAAACTGTTGAGGCTTTCGGTAACCCAGACAATCCTTCGTACAAAACGCTTCACCAATACTCAAAGAATCTCTACAAAAACGAGAACCTCTCAGCCAAAAAGAAAGCAAAGACTCTTGTAAATGTGCACAAGAATCTGAAGAAGGCAAAGAAGTAGTGTCTTTATTCCTTTGATTATTATGCATTGATATATATTCATATCATAATACTATTTAGTATGGTATTGGACAACAAGTAGTGACCATGCAAATACAAATTATATGAGTAATACAATTTATGTACATTTGTTAATACATTATAGAAAAGTGCATGATCTTGATGAATTGGATAATGTCACTGACACTTGTTAAGATACATAATAGCAAATAACAGTGAGCTTTAGATGCTCCATATAGATGAAAAATGGGGAGATCAGTAGGAGGTTCCTTAACTGTTGCATTTCACAAAAGTTATAACAGTTAAGCTTAATTGTTGTATTTTACAAAGTTACAACAGTTAAGCTTAACTGTTGTATTTTACAAAGTTACAACAGTTAAGCTTAACTATTGTCAAAGTTACAACAGATAAGTGATTCTTCTAGTATAAAATAAACAAAATTATACGATACTACTACACCCTACTCCCACCACAGACTACTACATCATATATCAATGCAATTATAGAAGAGAAGAGGAGATTGAGATTTGCAACAGTAAACTATAACAAGAAAGTAATTTACTATAAATCACTAGCATACAATCCAAACAGCACATTTTCACCATTAGGTTGCCCATCACAGTTGTTTTGAAGATGAATGATAGAAAATAGCCTTAGAGGGTGTGTGGCACATAAGAAGACTCATATCCTAAACAGTGATGGGATATTGTAGTGATATTCTTGCATGTGTTGTTATTTCTAGTGTAAATTAAATTGCAAATCTCTATGCATGCTAATGTATAGGTGGCCCGGTCTCATCTGGGTACACAACCCTGGGTACACAACCCTGTGCATCTCCTCCATATTTGTGCTATCTATTTACAAACCTCAATACCCACAGGCTCCTCCCATGGGACAGCAGTATGTAGCAGTGATAATGGGATGTTACTATTTTGACCCAGCTAGCATTTACTATTTTTAGTAGGCTTGCTTAATGAAAAAGCAGAAAATCTCCTTCTACACTAAAGGTTGTCTTAACTATTGCAAATTACTATTTTAAACTTGCAACGTCTTAACAATTGAAACATGCAAACTGGTTATATAAAATAGTAATTTGCTGATAATGTTGGAGTAGATACAGGTGTAGGAGACATAGGTTTCATGATTTCACTGTTGATTGATAAGTTATGTGTAGCCATTGCAAAATTTGTAGTGATTTAATCTTATGATATTAATTTAATTCAAAAGAAAATGATTCATTAAAGAAAATGACATTGAATTCTAAGATAAAGGACAGGTTGATAAAATGAATTATTATAAATTTATCAAGATTTCTTTTTAGTACCCGCACTTTTAGGCACCTTGTGCATTGGAGCCAAGAGCTCCTCATGTGTAGTTGTGGTTCCGGCAGAATTGTTACCTCCACGTTTAAGAAAGCCTGCTGTCCTAATATTGTTCCCAGACAGCTTTGATGCACCCTCACGGCATTGCTGTAAATTTGCATTGCCATGAATTCCACGAAGTTTTGAAAAGAAATGCTCACAACAATCAGAACCACTACGTCCCTGGTGCATTTTCCGAGTCCCATCACTCTTTAAATTCACACCAGCAACCCCAGCTACACCAAAGACACACCAGACGAGATCCTCATACGTTTGTCGGGTCAAAAAACTGGAATTAAATCCACCGGCCTCAATCTTCCATTCCTCGATTAGCCGTAGGATGTTGAATAATTCAACAATCAAAGGGTCATTGGGTGAGTCAATGGCCCATACATTCAGATTCTTACCGCGATTAAACGGCTTTCCGTTCATGATATCAATGAATCGATCCATAGCATCAAGCAAAACAATCATAGCTTCGTACTCTGCCAAGACACCCTTATTCGGCGGGGAACAAAACTCCTTAATCATCTCAATCATGGATTGTGAAGTAATTTGAACTGCCAAATAAACCCGCATTTTGTTGTATGCATTCAAAACAAAGTGCTCCTTCGTAAACCGCCACTTCTGTAACTCAGTACTCTTCCTCAAAGACGCAACACTGCAATTGCCCACCGCGTTCCAAGCCACATAACACTTTTGCAAATTGAAAGATTTACCCCTAAAAACCAGCTTCCGAGACTTATTGCACATGTTGTTTCTAAACTTCTTCGCCAAATGTGGCATCTCGCCTCCGATGAAGATTAGTGTGTTGAATGATGGGGTTGGGTGCCGAAAAGCAATGTTGAAATCGAGAGGCAAGCCGACAAGGTATTCCTCAGGCCAAATATGTTCTTCATCTCCTAAAAATACTTCTCTCGCGGAAATAGTTGCCAGTGATTTAAAAACACTTCTGTTCTCGCTGGCGCCATCACCCGTGATTGTGTCAACTATGAACCCGTACATACCAAGATTAACAATGATACCACGGATTGCCTCTGCGAGAAAATCTGAATCAATACTCTTCAAGCCATACCTTGCCACCAGAAATTCTTGCGGCAATTTCTCCGACCAGGTAGTGGCAATGAAAACTAGAAAATGACGTGCTTGTTGTGGTAATTCGGTAGTGCTATCATCTGGTTCTGTTAACAACTGCTCGTCTGATTTCTGAGCCTTCTGCAATTCCAACATCTCGTCCCGAATAACATTCAAACTAAAGACGTCAGACGTTACACCGACAATTTCGTTGGTGTGGTAATTGACTACGAACCTGCATTTTAACAAAAGAAAAGGGTCGGTGATTGTTAAATTGTATAATGCAATGGTTTTTAGAATGCAAGCATTTACCTTCCTTTACACGTCATAGAGTCAAACGCCAACGAGCAGTGCCTACGCCAAGAATCGAAAGATTCGTTTGGAAACAAGCGATTAAACAAGTCCCGCTCATTCAAAACTGTGCCGTACATAAAACCATCAGGATCGTTTGAATTAGGTACTTTATACTCATTCAAAGTCCTATCACAAGGCAGACCAGCAATCTTCGCCAACAGATCATACAAGCCGCCATGATAGCCCATTTTGTTACGTATTAGAATGCCCAATCTAATTGCCAATGGATCATGGCGTACAGCTGTTTTCCCAAGCTTCTTCGCTATCTGATGCTTTCGGACGCTCTCTGCAAACAAGTACTCAGCAATGCTATCAGGGCCAACTTCTTTCTCAAGAAACTCCTTTAGATGCGGCTTTGTAACATCATTGAAGATATAATCCGCTTCCTTCGTATCAACCTCGACCCCAATATCCTTTTGGCGCTGCAAAAAGATAGACATTCGATTTCGCTTTTGAGCCGTAATGAGACGCTGGCGCAGATCAGCGTTTCTCTCTGCTTGTAAAGTTCCAGATCGATTGACCAACCCAATGTTTGTGTGTTTTGACAATGGCTTTTCTCTGATCTGGACTCTCTCACGACATCGACGAAATAGGTTTCGGCGAATAGAAAAGCAATGGCCACACTGCTTCTTGCCTTTCAACGCTGGCTCGAGTTTACAGTCCAAATGCCGAATAGATGCACCATCAAAATCCCCCTTAGCTTCCTTAACCTCTTCTAGCGTCCAAATAACTTTCTCGTCAGCTCCAACACCTGAAATAACAACCCCTGTTTGGAATGCCTCGGTATTTGCTATGCTCCATTTGTATTTTTTATCGCGGGGCCTTGACATTTTTATACGTTAACCAATTGCTTCCCGGCATACGTGAACAAAGCCATCCTCAACAGTATCCTTATCATTCAACCGAGACTCTCTAATATCATCCAAAGTAATACCCCGGCACCTAACCTCTTCATCGTCACACAATTCCTCTTCAACATCATCCCTCCCATCAAAGCTGTCGGAATAATCCTCAACATCAGCATCAGAGTCAAAATTAGTCTCAATCACACAATTCTCCCACTGTTTGATAATTGTGTTCTGTTGCCAGGTGCCCATTCTAAGAAATTCGGCAATTTTAGCTTTGTTGCGACGATGACTAGGAGGAGGAAGAATAACATTTCCTTTCTCTTTTCCTCTGACCCTATCAATATGCCATTTAGTCACAAATAGAGTACGAATAACATCGTCATCACAACGAACAAAATCCAGCCTTTTGAACCAGTCCTCGTTGCATCGAGAGTTGTCATTCTCGGTCTTCTCCCCACGAAGATACGACGTTGTATATAGGCTTGCGTCAATTGGACATGGCTCTGGGTGAGTCGATACCAGTGATACATCTGCAGGAGTGAATCTGGCTCTCGTCGACCGCCGGGAAGCCTGCTCTGGTGATCGATTTCGGGTGCGTCGACTGGTCTTACCCATGATAATAAATTGATGGCTATGAAACAAATTTGAAGTGATGCCTCATGTTGGTGGTGTGATTTAATGAATAGTATGAAGAAATCGGTCAAACGACCGCCGTCGGTAGTGGCGTTGGTACGTCTAGATGCGGTTTAAACGTTGAGCGAGGTCAATCGACCCGGTATTGGTGGAGATATGCATGGTGGCGTGATGGGCATTTCGCCATGGTTGTTTCGTGCTTTTATTGATCGGGAAGATTTGGGCGAACAATTCGGGTACTGCGATTGTTTTCAAGCAAAAATTAATTTATTACAGCCGTTAATTATGCCCTCAAAATAGTCTCTGTACCATCTATCTCTTGGTTGAGTCATGGTTTTATGAGTTCTGAGTTCTGACGCACATCTAAACACCATAAAGTGCGTGTTTTTTTACAATAGACCATTTTCTAAATGTTTTCTCAAGTGCAACACCACCATCAAAGACCATCACAACAACAACTTATTCTACCACCCACCATAGCCACAGATCCCATCACTCATCACTCTCTTCACCATCCTTTACATCAGGCAAGAGCCAGTCATAATTGGACTGGTAGCCGAAGTAGTAAGCAACAGTTTGATTCTGATTGATGGATGGATTGGAAGTGACAAGTGGGTTGAGTCGGGTACGAGCTGGAGAACATTCATGATGGTTGGTGAGAGCAATTTTGGAATCAAGTTGGCTTGGTGGTCCAAAGTCCAAAATCACATAACGTCTCAAGGATCTTAATTTAAAAAATGGTTTATTGAAATTTTGTACTCACAAATTCTCACTTTTCAGCACTTCTCAAATTCTCAACGCTTGACACCTACACATGTTATAAGCCATTCTCATCAGCCGGCATCATTTTTCTGTCTCAATTGACCAACCCATATCCAACTCACTGAAAACTTGTAAACAAACAGTACCTTTCTGCTGGTTGATATTCAAAAATTGAAGTATTGTGTTATTCCATTTGAAGACAAAAAATAGTCCCTTTTTGATTCATGAGTCAGTCTCTAAGTCACATTGTAACATGAGAAGTCATTCGCTGTGAATCGAATGTTAATAGAAGTAACATATTTAGACAGTCCCCTTTTGACTGAATAATTTTAAATTGCATTGGGAAAGTAACCGTGTTGCCCGAATCAGTGTAGTACAGCCTAATGTGTGTGAAGCATTAATTGGATATTTGAAATCAAGACCAAGTCCAATCAGAAATCATGTCTCCATGAATAACAATAGATTCCACAAATGCCACAAAGAATTAAAAAAGAATGAATTGAACATAAATGATACAATAAAGAATAGTTTCACGATAGCCTTGGGCACCCATCTTATTTTGTTAGGTGAAACTTTACATGAAGTTCTCTGGTCCTTTAGTCTGTGTGGCCAGTTTCTGCTCCACATATGTTACTCGTTACCATCTTATCATGTAATCTGACAGAATCTAACCACCATTGTCACCACCATCTCATCACTCAATTTGTCATTGTCATCAATGCAGCAAACAATTCATGACATTCAATGCTACTCTATACCTCCAAAAGATATGTGTGATATGCTGTATCACTAATGCCTTCTCGTTATCGAGCATAAATTTAAAATTATGCTGATAAGATTTTTCTTTTGATTCTTCGCACGCAATGGGCTGTACTATAAATTTTAGCAACCGGTTACTATCCCAATGTTATTTAAAATGATGCCAGTCAAAAGGGGTTTTGTAAATCTGTCACTGTTTATAACAATAAATTCACAGCAAATAGTTATGCTCCAAGTGTGATTTAGAAACCAACCCCCAACAATGGGCTGAACTTTTCTGTCTTCAAATGGATTGGCATAATACTTCAACTTTCGAAAATCCACAGTCCACAAGCAAAAGGTTTCAAAATTACAGATTTCTTTCAAAGCACTACAAATTTCAGATCATTTGCAACACCCTGCAATTCTTGAAAAATTGACAAATGT
Organism: Cyclotella baltica; assembly: GCA_036939635.1. Lineage (NCBI taxonomy): Eukaryota > Bacillariophyta > Thalassiosirophyceae > Thalassiosirales > Thalassiosiraceae > Cyclotella > Cyclotella baltica. The sequence goes on from JALLAY010001169.1 coordinate 10,307, forward strand.
TTTTAATGTAGTTTAAAAAATTACAAGAGGGTCATAAAATGGGCCTTTGTGTTTAAATGACTCCTATCTTGCTTGCCTGCTAAGAGGAGAAACAAACAAATGGATTGTTTTTTTAACTACCATCAAATTGAACATCCTGTCTGTTTCATTTGAAATTGCCAATCGAAACTAATAGTACATTTACTTCCATTGAAATTATGAATTGAAATAAGGAGAGACTTTTTTAGTTCCGACGGCAGACATCATAAGTTTGAATTGATGATTTCGATTGAAAAAGACAGTTGTTCATTTTATAAATCAATGATAAGAACAGGTTTCTAGTTTTGTTGTCAAATAAAACAGATGGGTGTCCGTCCACAATTATCAATTAGAATGAATCAAATGTCTTCATTAAATTGAGAATTGAATCATTACATGACCAATTAAATCCAATAGTGGATCACATTTGTTTCAATTAAAATTGGATAATCAATTGAATTGGATTTTTGTTCATTTCAATCTACACAATATCAAGTAACTGTCTGTTCAAAACTTATTTCATGACAAATGAAAGGAATGTCTGCTCATTTGATCAAATGAACACCAACACACCCTCTGTGTAGACAACTGAAACAGACGTATTGTTTGTTTGCTTCTCATCTCTTTCTAAAATGCAGCAGTTATTTTCATTCAATTGATAATTAAATCTTTTGGTTCTCTATTTAATTTAAAAGTGAATTGTATTTGTTTTAATTAAAACTAGGCTCCGCCTTCGCTTTGCCAAGCACTTCGCGGTGACCTTTTCAGTTGTTGGAATGAACCAAATAGGAGGAGGCTAGGAGAGTATGTGTTGTGTCTCTTCATTTTTGGCGTGGCGGGAATGAGGAGTGAGAAATGAGAGTGAGTGAGCAGTGAGCAAGGTCAAAGATTGACGAAAGAATGAAGCAAAGTGAGAAAGCAAGAACGAAGAGTCAAACAAAG
>JALLAY010001170.1:0-11260 GCA_036939635.1 Cyclotella baltica
TAGTGTCTCAGAGTTTTGAACAAATGGTCGACAGCTGGAGTAGTGGCTGTTCCTGACATATCTTTGGGGACTGTGCTTGAGAACCTTTTCATTGTCTGCCTCCAAATTCACTATGCACTATGTCCTTGTTATGCTTGGAAAAGTCAAGCTTTATACTTAGATAATCATGAGTCTTTCCCCCCCTGACTGTTAGTGAGTTTATCTTGTTGTACTTCTTTTTCAAGCAATGTGATGATGTTGAGTAAAGCTTTGGAGTCCCTGTGAGAAATATTTGGATTGTCAACATGTGACAAATATGTACAATGCTTGCTGCCAGTCATGAGGATTGATCTCAAACCCTTCACTCTTGAGGTACCCAGACAAGCTCTTCCAGAACAGTAGTTCTGCCTTATTTGAGAGTGTCACAGAGAGCCACATTCAGCTTGCATCAGTAAATGAGAGCTGAGAGCCTGCCCCCATATGTCAGCAACATATTCTTTGATATGTCATATGTTGCAGATGATATTTTTGCAAGAAGCTTGACCATCCTACCTTCAATCACAACATGCACATCTTCCTCCTCATTGGGCATCTTTGTTTGGAGAAATACTCCTGGTATGTCAATGGTTGCTATATTTTTGTTTTCAAAGGCATCTCTGATGCATGTCATGCCTCATGACAATCCCTACAAGACTAATAACTGTTGCTGTTGGTGATGAAGGCTCATTCTTGGGAGTATACAGTTGCTGGGACCTGCCATTAGCACATCTCGTCCTTTGAGTGTTCTGCTCTTTGATCTTTGGTGAGTTCACCCCAATGCTTTGTCTGAAACCCCTCCATGCCAAAATCTACTGAAGCTCCTTGCTGATGGCCTCTTCTTCTTTCTCTTTCGAGATTTAAGCCCTTTTCAAGTTTATTTGCTTGGTAAGAAATATGTACTCCAGTTCATGTTTGTCAAAGGTGGATCCCATAACACCCTCTACATTATCACAGTATAGCATAACCATGCCAGTGCACTCCTCAATACCAAGTTGGTGAAACATAAAGTCAGTTCTGGCTAGGGGACGCACACTTGTGGAAACTTGTTATGGATGCCAATTCTAAGGTGTAACATCGACTCGTTGTTTCCATCAGTCAGACACATGTTCATTCACAGCCCCTCTATACCTCTACTGTCAGTGTGGCAACATTGTAGAATCGAGCAACAACATCAATCTCATTGGCATCTCCTGGGATTTGCACTCCGGGTTTCCATCTTTTTCTTCTTCTCCCTAATCGGATTCATCAACCTCATCTTCTCCCTGAACATTGTCCACTCCAGTGGTTTCACTGCCAAGATTGATTGTGGCCTGTGTTGAGTCCATTGTGCTGTCATTCAGAGTGTATCGATCGTTGTTATTGTCTTTGCTGTTGTCATCTTCTCTGTCTTCACTGTCCTGGCTACCAGCATCATCATCATCTGGGGTGCAATCATAATTGTTTATCATAATTTCTTAACATCACGCTCTTCATTGTCATCCATTGCATCATCCACTCCTGCAATTTCATTGAGAAGAACCACTGGCATTGTTCTGTTCCACAAATTGCTGTCTCTTGAATTCTACGCCGACACTCTTTTGCTAGCCACTCATATCTAGTGCATCAAGTCTGGTGAAAATAAAGTATGATCATGGTATTTATACTATGCACTATGGTACACTGCCCAAGCTTGAGCACAGTTGTCTAAATACCTACATTTTTTATTGATAATTAGCATACTTAGAACACTAATTTCTCATTTGACATGAAAAGCCAGCCTTAGTTTAACTCATATGAAAGCTCAGATTCCAATAATTATACAACTATGCACCAACCCGGCTAGGCAAACAAATAAAATAACATACTTGAAGGTTAAGATACGGTGCCCTTTAAGTGAACCGTCTTCGTGAAGCATGTCGAGGAAACGGAGATCGTCGTCTCGGTGACTCATCAACTGAGGATTCATCAAATGAACTTCCTCCTGAGGAGGATCCAGAATCAGAATCGGATCCTTCTGAAAATTCAGACAGGTTGTCATGCTGCATCTGTGACCTGGCACCAAACCTTTTCCTTGGCCCGTTGGAAGTAGTGTCCATGCGTCGATTGCGTTTAATTGCCTCTTGTATCTGACGTGGAGACGGTTGGTTCCTTTCAACTTCTTTGACTTTGTTGTTACGCATTTCAGAAATATATTTTGAGACAGAACCCCAGTCATCCTTGGCGATAAAGTTATCCAGTTCCCGCTGTGAGTAGCGTTTATCACGTTCGTTTCGATAGGCTGCTTGATGTGTTGGTCTGTTGCGAGGTGAGAACTTGCCCTGATACCAAAAAATTGGTGAGACAAGATCAAGGTGCATTCAGGCATTCAGATATATTACACAGTAAAACTCACCGACCGCGAATCCCTACTACTCTTAACACTCTTCATAGCATTTCTCCCGATCAAAAGCTTCCTCATCACAGCCTTTTTCTCATTCCCAATCCCACTCAACTCTGAAACCTCATCGCTCCAATCGTCAAACACTGCACTCTCCTCATCATCACTCGCTTCCATAGACTTGGACGTCGTGGCACAAGGATTCGTAACAGCATCCATCTGACACATTCTAAATCCCGAGGGTTTACTGCTTTGAATTGCACTAGAGGCTTCGGCAGAGTAAATGGAGGAGGGAGAGAGGTTTACTTCTTCGGAATAGGCAATGGCGTCAGCAATCATGTTCACGTCGATTTGCGTATTGGTAAAGTCCTTGGCTCGTTGGGTGTTGTTGAACCTTGGTGTTTTGTCGGTTAATTGAGACATGAAGGTTTTGGTTCGATTGGTGAAATCAATGGGTTTGGACATGTCGACATGATTCACTTCTTTGGTCATGCTTGGGAGTGAGCCAAAGGTGTCGTCGTCGGTGATGTTTTCGGGAGAGTCTTCTCGTTTGTGTCTGGCAGGGGTGGGTTCGTCAAATGGTGCATCTTCGATGGATTGGACTCGTTTCATGGCTGATGGTTGGGAGGCTGCGTCTTCTTCTTTTGGTTCAAATTTTCGGGATGGGCTGTTATCTTTGGTAGGTTTGGAGGCTTGGTCTGCATTATTCTGGTCTAGTGCATTCAGAGGCGAAGCTCGAGGTGAAGAAGACTTAGTAGGTGCAGCTTCTTGGTTTATGGCAGGTGAGTCTGGCTTAGTTGCCGGTGGCATATCCAGCTTTGCTGTAGCCGGGTTCACTGCTGGAGATGGAGTCTTTCTCTTCTCTGCATTTGCATCTGAAGCTTGATTCTTTTCCTCCAAGTCTTTACCAACACCCCCACCAACCGCAGTACTTCCAATGGTACTCCCATCATTATTTCCATCCTTCTTCTTCTTCTTCTCCACAAACCCCTCAGGCTTGGTCCATCGAACCTCCTTGGTCTTACAATGATAATAATAAGTTTTGCCCGTAGTGGCATCCACGGTAGCCTTCCATTTATTATTCACTTTAATTTTCTGAGCTTCATCAAATCCAGGTGGTTTATCCCAAGTGGTGACTTTGGTTTTACTGTGATAGTAGTAGGTTAGGTTGGAGTTTTTGTCAAGTGTGGCTTTCCAGTATTTTGCATTGTCAATGACTTCTTGAGAGGGTGTTTCGGTTGATGGTTCGGTGGATTCGGGTATGGTGCTTGGTTTGTTGTTTCGGGAGAAGAAATTCTTTTTGGATGGTTCAGTGTTGTCGGCTGAAGCGTCTAGAGGGGCATCTTTCTGTTCATCTTCATTAGTATCGGCGTCGTCCTTTTTGGACTTTTTGGCTACACTCTTGCTTCGCTTGAAGCTAGGCAGACCTATGGAGAACTTGCTGCGTGAAGGTTGAGTAGGTGGAGGCATTGATTTTGACCTAGTCTTTTTTGTTTCTTTAACCTCAGTTTCAGAAGGTGGCGGCGGTTTCTCAGAAGCCACAGTAGCCTTTGACTTTTCTGTTGCTACAGTAGCCTTGGATTTTTCAGACAGGGCAGATGTTTTCGACTTTTCAGAAGCAGCTGATGTCCTAGACATTTTAGATAGTAACGAGGTTTTAGAGGAGGCAGAAGTGTTTGATTTGGGCTTCTTCTTTGACTTCTTGACTTCCTTCTCTTTTGTCTCTGGCTGTTCCTGTTTCTCAGCCTCTTCTAATTTCTCCACTTTGTCTGCCTCTGCTGCTGCTTTTTGGTTAACCTCTCCCGTTATAGAATCAACCGGACTGCTACGTGTACTACTTGGCTTTTCACTGGCCTCTCTGGTAATCACAGCTGCAGCTGCCGCTTTGGTTGCAGCCAGCAACAGCTCATCTTTGACAATCTGGTCAACAGGAGTTTCAGTCTGCCTCAGCATATCATCATTTTGTTGGTCCAAAGATTTATTCACATCTTGTGCACAAATTTTCTGATCAACAGGACTCTCAGCCTTTGGCGTAGCCTCCTGAGGACTAATAATAACAGCCGGAGCCGCCACTTCCGCCACCGGCTCGTTCTTTGGCGAACTATATTTCCCCGACTTGACAATCCCCGTAACCTTACGTTTAAACATCCCCGCACCCGACATTGGACTCCTCCTCCCCGGACTCCTCCCCACAGCCTCCTCAACCTCGGGCGGAGCCAAAGCCGACTCATCCAAAACCAACTCGACATTATCATACTCCATCGAACTACTAACATCCATACTATTCGAGACGTTCATACTACTATCCACAGGCGAAGCACACCCCTCCTCCGAACTCTCTTCCTCCCCCTCCATGGAAGGAGCTAACCCCCAAACATTCGGTCTACCCACTCTAATATCGTTACTTCCATACCCCCTCCGTTTCTTAGCACTATGACTATCCGAAATCAAATCGGTAAAGTCATCAGCCATCCCACAAACATTCAACAATGCATAAATCGGATTTTCATCACCCCCTGTAGGTTTGGCCTTGGCATAACTAGGGCTGAGGGAGGCACTCAAATCCGATATATTACTTTCGTGCGAGGGCACGCGGCATAGAATCTTGTTGACTCGTAGACTCGATAAGGGTTTGGAGGGTTTGGAACGGAGAAAGTCATCTTCGTCTTCGTCACGTGCTGATTCGGTTTCGCGGTGTTCGGGTGAGGAAGGGGGGGTGGTGTCGATTGTTTTGTCGGGGGAGGTGGCGAAGGAGACTCGCGGGGGTTTTGTGGCGTTTGTTGGTGAGGGGGTGGTGCGGTCGAGTAGTTTCATTTTGGTGTTTCTATTACAATTGATGGGGTTTGATTAAGGCAGGGATAGCGGCTGGCCTTGATGTAATACTGCAGCGCTTTATTTCCGTCGATGCTACTCGCTCTTTATCCTGCCGCTGCGTTCACTATATATCCAGCCTGCAGCAACCTAAACGGTCATGAACCGGTATTCTATCAATGGAATTGATCAATCCTTCATTTGCAAACATCGATTCATGTGGAATCAAGTCATGTTCCGACATGATCTCACATCACGTAAACTGGAAAGAAGGAAAAGCCTCAAATCCTTTCTTTTAGAACGATTCCTATGTAGGATTGTTGACAGCAGAAGATGATATGAATGGTTTCTCGAATTTGAATTGATTATTGTCCAGGTCTGTAATTAAATACTGGTTCCTTTGTAGAGCAATGAGTTTAAATGAGGGTTCTTGTGTGTGCTGCTGCCAAAGTAGATCCTTGTGGGAATACTTCCTCTCTTGTGAATTTGGCGAATTTTATGGATGGAAGTGGACAAATTTGGCGGGAAGAGTGACAGAAGCCCCCCAAGCGAGCAATCATCACACGAAAGCTTCGCTTTCCATTTTCAACGCTTTGCAAATGAATAAACCATGAAATCATGACGCATACACCTACTAATCAAAACTAAACAAACACACTGCCGCTTACATCGACACCAATCCCGCGTAGAATGATGGAAACCACCACAGTCCAATCAGCCTCCTCGTCCTCCTCCGCATCAGCCGACAACTCCAACGCTTGTTACAGCGGTCCCTTCTCCGCTTCCCGCAGCAGCAAATCTTACAGCGACGAGGAAGATGTCCCATACTCCCACGCCGCTGCAGCCTCGGCAGCGTATGAATACGACAGAGAGAATTTTAGAAGATTGTCATCGTCTGAGAATGGACCGTCCGATGAAATGTTTTTACGAGATGTGCCCATGGAAGGACAGAGAATATTACCCTACGGCGAACACATTATCGAGTTTGACAATAATGAGGATGGATCGCATTCCACCGGACTCAAGTCCAATCAAGAATACTACGATGTATTAGAACAAGCCAAGAGCAGACTATCACGCACCGATCGCAGTCGTGACAAAAAGAAGAAGAAGAAAAAGAAGAAATCATCCAAAAAGAAGAAGCAATTGGCCGAGGCCATGGAGAAATTCAAACAAGCTCTAAAGCGATCTGAGAATGATTGGGAATATTCAACTAATAATAAAGTAGGTGCTCCTCAGATATCCAAGGGTATGAGTTCTAATGAATTAAAGGAATTTAGCATAGATGATGAGAATGATGTCGAAGATAACAATGAAGAAGTGCCCAGATCAGCCATTTGGAGACCTGCGACATTAGTCAACGTCGCCCGATCTAAAAATGACGGAGTTAAAACCGACAGAGATGGGTATTACAAACCTATAAATGTAGACAAGGTGGGAAGTATGCCTAAAACCGCAACCGCTAGATCCACGGCATTTAGTCATTTATACCAAGGAGCTAGCATGTTTTATGAACAAATCCAAAATTTATTTCAACAAGATGAAAAAGAAGAGGAGGTAGATCGCGATTTTAATTTGCAGAGTTTAACTAGGCGGAGGGAGACGGAACTTGTTGGAAATAGCCTTCGGTCTAGTGAGGGGGCTAGGTCGGAATCGGAGGGGTCTATAGAGGGACTTCAGTTTTCCAAGAGGAAGTCAAATTTTCAGCATTGTGATAGTATTGTTTGGGGAGATGAAAGTGTTGTTGGGAGTGCTATTGGGGCTGCATCGAATAAACAAGAAGATTCGGATGATGAAGAAGATGATGAAGGCTCAGAAGAGGACATGGAAGAACCAAAAAATACTATTGAAATGCATGACTACAGTTACAGCGATATCAACACTGCCAGTCAAACCTATCAATATGCAAACGAAAAAGTAATTGAAAGAATGATGTGGAAAAAGGAAAGAAGGGTACTGTTATGGTGCACGGCATTTCTCGGGCTATTCTTTCTCATATGCCTAATACTGTATTTGGTTGGAAACTCCGAAGACAGCGGTAGTGGCAACCATTCCTATTCAATGCCACCACCAACTCTAATACCAAACAACGAAACCATCGCCCGTAAAGATCCACCACCAAGACCCGACGCCATAGCACCCCGACCACAAGAAAATTACAACGGCGAATTCTCCCACCCAATAACCGCCGACGATTTAGAATTTGTCGTTAATAAAATCACAGACGATCCAAATTTACTCTCGGACTCTAATACACCTCAAGGCAAGGCGTATGAATGGTGTAAAAATGATTTGATCAGTTATAAAGTTAATAATGCTGCGAGGTTGGCGCAACGGTATTGTTTGGCGGTGTTTTATTATGCTACGAATTTGGATGGAGTGTCGTGGAAGAATGAGACGGGTTGGCTTAGTGGGCATGAGTGTGATTGGTTTGGGATCAAGTGTGAGATTGGAGAGGGTAATGTCATGTCTGGTGAGTTTTGGTTTTGTGCTAAATGTACCTTAATTTGATTTACTCAGCTTAACCTACTGTTTTGTAGTGACATATATTGACTTGAATAGCAATTCTCTTGATGGTCCAATACCTCCTGAATTGGGGTGAGTTATGATTTTACTCAACTTGTGCATTTACTTTTTGAAATCATATCTAACCAGCTTATTGTTTGTTAGGTTTATCAAAAGTATCACACAGGTACGCTGACATACTTCAATCTTATGTTGTAAACAATGCATGTTTGTTAATTTTGCATCTGCATTAATGTCCTTTAGTTACAACTCTGGGGAAATAATTTGAAGGGAACAATACCACAGTCATTTTTCCAGGTGAGTGATTGAGTTATGTACTGTAAATCTTCTAAGAATTAACGCTGTTCTCATTTAAGATCCTCTCAATTTTTAGCTTAATGAAATGCAAACACTATACTTGGACAAAAATCAATTAACTGGAGGCAAGTTGTCATATTCAAAACATTTGGCAATATACAAATTATGTTTATACTGACTGCACTTGCTCCTATTCATGACCTGAATTATACAGAGATTTATAACATGTTTGAATCAATGAGATCACTGAAACATTTAGACCTTAGCTTCAACAAATTAAAAGGGAAAATTCCTCACGGTCTAGGAAGTATAACATCTTTGATTGATTTGCGGCTGAGCAGCAATCACTTCTCTGGCGGGTTTCCAGTTTCACTCGAGACACTACCAAATCTTCAGACTTTATTACTCGACAATAATGCAATTGGAGGGACACTTCCAACATCAATTGCACAAATGGCTTCTCTGGTGACTTTGCGCATTCATGGAAATGACTTTATGGGCAATTTGCCTGATTTCTCTAGTGCAATTTATCTTGAAGAGGCACATTTAGATGAGAATTACTTTTCGGGGCCTCTACCAGAGTTTGGCTCAAAAAGACTGCGGAGTCTCTTTCTAGGTCGAAATGCTTTCACTGGAACCATCCCAGAAAGTATCGGAGAGTTATCAAAGGTTGAAGAACTGAATATTCATGCAAATCATTTGATTGGATCAATTCCTACTTCAATATCAAAGCTTACAGCTCTTCAGCACCTGGATTTATCGTTTAATAGACTAACAGGACACATACCAGATTCACTTTCTGGTTTGATGCAGTTACGTGAAATCATTTTGAATGACAACCGGCTGACTGGAAGCTTACCTGATATAGGCTCAATGAAGCGTGTTGAAATTGCTCGGCTTAATAACAACTTACTCAATGGAGATCTCAAGTTTTCTCTCAATGTTGGGGACTTGAATTATCTCGAAGAACTTGCTCTTCAAAATAATGAGCTACGTGGTGTTATCCCAGGTGAGAACAATAATTTTCATTCTTTTAACTATTGCCGATTCAACAGCTAAACTAGTTATGCTTCCAAATACAGAGTTCATATGTGATCTACTTCTAGACACTTTAACGGCAGATTGTTGGGGGCCGTCTTCACCAGTTGACTGTCCGTGTTGTTCAGCTTGTTTTTGAGCTCTTAATTTTGTTTAAATTAACAGTGAACACACAATTTAATTTGTTGCAGTAAGCTACATATGTCCTAGAGTTGGGCACCAAGGTCAAACTTTATAATGCTTCAAAGTGTCACTACTTAACTCTTGAACAGTTATTATCTTTCTCTTGAGTAGTATTGAGCCACACATTAATAATGGATGTAGTCTTGAGGTGAAGCAGAAAGGGAAATGTTGTATGTCGTTGGGGTTTTGTATTTGAAATGATACAGGTCACTGCTAGAGAAATTGATTGTTCAGTTCCCTCAAGTCACATTTACCATCCATTTTCCTCACCAACCAGTGTGCAATACATCAAGAAGCTAGATGATATGTCATTACAAAAGCACACCTGGGATCAACTTCTGCTAAATTGCCATACCGTATAAGTTGTCAAGCATCTCAAAAATTCAACTTGTTTCCAAATTATTTGAAAAGGCTGATGATAAAATCAGTGGATAAAATCCATAGAGCAATAAACTCTAGATATGACAAAATATCAAAAACTTGAAGACACTATTTCAATGCATGCCCCAAGCTGTCCATTCATCTCCTTAAAGCGAGTAAGGAGAAAATTTTGAAGCAAATACCGGTACTTTTAGTGTTTAAATCTATTATTTTGAAAGTAATGACCACCACGTTTGTGTTGTCAAAACTAATGAAAGACTTCCAGTTCCATTCGATAATTCAAGTGGACTGTCGACTTCCGACATTGCCCATTCAATTATCGGGTGGAAGTCCATGTCCCACTCACTTGATTTGCTCAACGATTGGAACAAGCACAGGTGGATTTCTTTTCTTTGAATTCAAATCAAGATGAAATTGGAAATGACGGCATCTATTTGCTCTAATTCTTGATTTGATCAGTCTTGTGGACATGGATGAAACATTCCACGAATACCATTCAATTCAATGAATTCAATTGTAGTTTGGACAGAACTAGGTGTCTTCTGATTCCTGATTCAATTCAATTGAATGAGAAGACGCTGTCAGATTCAATTAATCAAACAGTGGACAAACTTTTAATCAAATTTGGTTCAATCAATGATTCAAAAGAATATATGAAACAAAAATCTTACTACGTACATCTACAAGTTACAATAGTAAGCAATGAAGATTGGACCGCAAGGAAAGAGTTTTACATCTCCCCGGCATATGGTTTAAAAGAATATAATCAGCGATCAGTCAAATGAAGAGCAGGGGGGACAAATAATAAATCAACAATCAGTCAGTCTTGAGATGGCGATGTAATAGTAGATATTGGTTCCAGACACTATTTAGAATGTTAATAATTAGTCCGTTTGAATGTGTCTTTTTTATGTTAATAATCTACTACAAATGAAAGTAGGCAATGACAAATAAAAAATATTCTTTCCTTCTATTTCTATAACAATTCTAAAAATATAAAGGCCAAAAATTGTTTCAAAGCTTGGAAATAAACAAATTTAAAATATTTTATCCCGTCATTGTCCTTGTTTTCCATTCTGTTGTGTCAATTCTTGAAATAAACAACCAATGATGCCCACGTGTTTGTTTCAAAAATCAATTGAAATAAAGCGGGAGGTAATCCTTTCCAATTGAAATTGGATCAAAACCTGGCATTGGCATATAGTCCCAATGAATTGAAAACAACTAACGCCTGCTATCATTTCAAACGTCAATTAAAATGAGAGCGGGCGCTGTTTGGGCTATGTTTGTATTTAATTGAATTCGAATGAACGGCATCTCTCCATTCATTTCTATCGTCAATTGATTCGAACGACACTCGCCCTTTCGATTCAATTTACGATTGAAATTGAATTCAACTCCTTCGATCCTCAATTGAAATTGGATCGATCCTCAATTGAAATTGGATCGAGAACCGGTCTGACATCCAGCCATCCATTCCGATTGGATGGCTTGATGTCAGATGTTTTCAATTGAATAGAAAATACGAATCATTTGCAACGAACGTCATCTGCCGTTCATTGCAATTGAAATCGTCCGTAAGAACTCCCTCCCCATCTATTTGATTGAAAATTGAAACGAAAACGACTAAGCCCGTTCGTTTCGATTATC
>JALLAY010001171.1:0-11259 GCA_036939635.1 Cyclotella baltica
ATCGATTATCTCTTATTTGGAAGCCCTGTCATTCTATGGCCTTCTAATACTCAACATGTCTAACAACTTCCAGTATGAAATTTTAAAAAAGGACTGTAATCCAACAAATGATTATTCAGCGATGTTATTCATCAGTTGAGTACCAGGTGACTATTTTGGATAAAAGTTAGCATGCAACAATGAAGTTGTGCCATTAGTCTAGTCGAAGATAAAAAGCAGTATTGCCAGTGGGCGCTCTTCAAAAAAGGAGTTATTAGTTATCATATTGTCATATTTTTGTTGATTCAACTGATCATTTCCAGTTTATTGCCAGCTGTGTGCACATTTGCCCAGTCACATCAGAGAATTCTTGCACTGATTACTACCATACTAGTAGGTAGGTTAAATATAAACTCCTTGACAATGGAAATAGAGAGATTTCTGACATGATCAAATCCATTGCTGAAGTTGGTACTAACTCATGTGAAGTGGCTCTCAAATCATTTGGTTATCATGCAAACATCATTGTCTTGAGACTTGGTTTTCTCTTGATTCTCTTCTCTTGCTCCTTTTCCCGCCAAAATCGATCTGTTTACCTTTAAAAGTAGATGTATCATATGAAATATCAAAGGTAAGATATGATACACCGCCATTTAGTTAAAGCCGTCACGGCCTCGTCACGAGTCAAGTCACCCGAGTCCCAAGACCCAAGAATGAAGGAGCAACTTGGTGCACACGACCACACGAACAACAAAAACACCATGAAATGCTCTTTCATCGGTTGCAATCATCGATAGAGAGCGTCGACAACGGCATAAAAACATTTCAACGAAGCCATTCATCATCAAAACCTACTGATTGAACGGGGCAAAAATGGATACTCCTCTAATCGTCGCCAAACAAATCGACAATGAAACGAAACAGGGTCACACTATATTTTACTGTTGCTGCGAGTAAGTCTGTTGTGTGATTTTTCTTGTGTTGTTTTGATTTCATCGATCATCTAACCAACAGCCTCGTTCCGCATCAGTTCCAAACGTGCAGTTCAAATACTCAACATCGTAGGAATAATATTTAACATCCTGGCATTGATCTTCATGAGCATAGTAAACCACAACCCCAAAGCATTTGGACTGAACCAAGAACAAGCAACACAATTTCAAGATGCATACATACCCTCCATGATTATTTACGGTATCGGTTTAGTAGTATCTATTATAGTAATACTTGGAGCAGCTATGTACAATCCCTTTTTGGTTAGTTTCGGCGTGATTTGGATACTGGTAGAGTTGGGGTTTTCGATTTATTATCAAACAACATTACCGGAAGACCAGTATTTGATTTATACAATTATTGGCAGTGTGATTTGGAATGGATTAATATTGTATCCGTATATTGTGTTTATTAGCGAGATTCGAAATGGTGAGTTGGAAAAAATATATATTTGGACTTGAAAATTTGTTTGATTGAAAAGTCTGACGTTGGTTTGTTATATCTTTGCAAAAATAGGAATAATGAAGCCTGAAACTTATGACCGTGAACGTGCCTCATGTTGCTGCGTTTAAGCCCGGAAGAGCTGTGCGACAACTGTTGCTGCACAAAGATAAAAATACACTAACTAATTTCAATTACAAGTTACATGCATTCGATAATTCACACTCTTCATCTTTCAAGTTTGGCTTGTTTCAATTGGTAATATATTCATGACTTGTTTTTCAATGAACAGCATTAGATTCGCTTAGAGTCAATTTATCTTAGTTCACTGGAAGATGAAGATAGAGTTGCAATTATTAGAAAGTGATTCATTTCTGCAATTTTGAGCAACGAGGTAGCCTACGACATGACATCTTCGGCATTTTGCCTGTCTGTGCTGTAGTATAATTAGATTGCTACAGTATTTCAACTGACAGGTCTAGCTAAATTTATTCTATTCGCCTTTAAAGCAAAGAACTCATTAGTTACCAATTCTACCAATAGTTTATTCAATACATCCTACGAACACATAATCATATCGTAATTATCTTTAAACGCAGCACAGTGAAGCTCTTTCACGGGCATAATTTTTTGGTGACATGATGCCTTTGGGACAGCGAAAGTTAATGTTAGGTCAAGTGATAAATAGTAAGTGTGAACTCTGGGTATTTACGTAACTCACCTTTGTTAACTTCACTTATGAAGACAGCATGAGGATAAATAAACAGCAAGGAGAAAATCACAGGGAAGACAATAAATCCAAATATCCATCCTTCCTCATCCTGACCTTCAGTAACTCCAAGGTAAATGATATTTCCCAGGTTAAACAATGAATACAGAATGGCAAGAGCTACAAGACAGCTATTGTACATGGAGGCTCCCATGATGGCAGCAATGTGAACTCCGAGGGCAACACCGTAGGCAATCATGTAATACTTGTAGTTCTCGTTGAGTTCTTTCAGCTCTTGTTCCGCCACGGGGTCGCCATTGACATCCACCGTTACGTCTGCGTACTTGTTGATGCTGAAGAGAACCATCCAGACAATCACATTGATCATGCCGAGGACGTTGAAGATTTGCACACCTTTTTTCGAGCTGAGAGAAGAAGTAGCAAGTAAATATTGTGTTGGCACAGATAGTGTTAGCAATAGGAGGAATAGACGAAGAGGGCTTGATCTTACTCGCAGCAGCAGCAAAACAGCGTGTGTCCTTCTTTCCGACCGTCTCCGGCCTGGACAGGGATGAGAGGTGTTGAATCAACCATGGTAGCTAGAGCAATTCGTCGTTCAAATGTATTGATCACTTCGTTTGTTGTCAATTGTTATGGCTTTAGCCAAGCTCTGTAGAATTGTAGGTAACGTCGTGCAAAACACACGTTGAAATGCGACGCTTGCAAACGCTGGAATCAAAGAGGTTTCTTGGAAATAATGGCTCCGTCATACCGGTTCCTATGTACATGTCTTTATGTCTATGTCATGAGATACACCCCACTCGAGGTAAGCAAAAACATCCCTAAAAGGGTACCATATGTAAGGGATTTTGTATTTACTCAGGCTTGACCCGTTGGATGGAGCTCGACTACCCTAGCCCTTTCATCCCATACAATAAAATAATGTCTCTTTTGTCCTTTTGTTAAAGCTCAAAGCAATGTTTATGGTGGCTGTGGGTTCATGACAGTTTGCAACATAAATTTGGTGTCACTGCTATGGCAAAAATTGACCATAAACACTACCTAGCAGATAGCCAATAATGATAGGTGATAACTCTGATGATAACATGAAACAAGTAGATAAATCTAGTCAATAATCACAGTCTACTTAGTCAAGAGCTTCACTAGCAAGTTTTTTCATCCATATCAGGTTACTATCCTATCGACAAATTTAACCGAATATTGCAGTGCACAATAATAACAACTTCTAGTTTTAGCCTACTTAGCCTTAGCAGATTTCTCTACTCTCTGCCTCTGCGACAATAAGTAACAATCATTTAATTTACTCTATTCATTACCAATGATTATTCAGAATATGGCAGTAAATTTACACCAAAATCAATTGCATATACTGTACAAACATGCACAGACTTCTTCAAAGACATAATATTAATATTAATACCTGTCGTAGAAAATGTGTTTAAAATATTATTGTTTGATGAATCAAATCTATTTAAAAAGAATGAAGTTGCTGGAAAAATGTCGAAATATTTAATGGGAAATGTTAATAATTATTGTTTAGATTGTTGCATTTGCTTATTGTAACATCGCTGTGTTCACTTTCAAAATCTTGTTTTACACTATAGCATGAAGCCATCTGAATTGAGCTTCATTCAACTTAGAATTCCAGTTGAATATTTTTATTCAAAGTGGTTCCACTTCACTATGCGTGTATACTCATGATAAAAAATTCTTATGTGTATCTAAGATTTTTCAGTATTCGTATCTTTATAAAAAATGGCACATAAATGCATTGCAAACTGCAACAGAGAACATCCTTGTAAAAACAATAATCAAGTACATTGAACACTGGCAAATAAAAAAGATATAAAATGAGATCAAATCTTATCAGTTCAGGTAAGAAAAATGACTGAATGTGCAGTGTTGGAGGCATACTTCCATGAGATCTTCAAAAATAGCCTCACGACAGAAAACTAACCAAATGAACAGAAGTGCAGCAGATACAAGAGTAAGTACAACAATATCCGATGAAAGGAAAGGGCCAACATGATGCAGGTAAATAAAAATAAGTATCTAAGCAAGTCCACCATGCCATGTGAAATCATTTTAATGCATTCATTCTAAAAATACATGCTGCGTGATAATGTTCCAAAGTGTTAGGAGAATATACTTGCATCAACTTTAAAGAACATTTTCAGCGCAACTAAGAAGACTGATAGATAATGCTTTTGAAAATGGCTCTGTGTCTCATTAATGTAAGTTTGATAATGCCAGGTTTCCATTTCATTACAAAAGATGGCAAGGATGCAGAAGGCATTTCTGGATAAGTTATTGTGTCGAATATTTCATTGGATCTTCTTTTCATGTGTTGCAAAAGTAATGTGAATCTCACCCTGGAAATATTTCTCAAAGTAGAGCATCAGCTTAGTTGCTGTTAGATTGAACGTAACCCCCATCCAAGAGTAGATTGTTTCCAAATATAAGGTAGTTTTATAATTCTGTTATATTTCATATCTAAAAGAAGTTAACAAAGAGTTCCAAAGAGTTTACCCTCATGGTCATAGTTATCAGGTGACATGATATCTAGGAAAGACGAAGAAAGTTAAGAGTGAGACTAAGAAACAGATGCAAGAAGTTTCTGTGCTATCTAGATAAGTAATATCACCTCACCTTTCTTGACTTCACTAATGAAGACTGCATGTGGATAAATATATATCGCTGTCCCAACAATTGGAAGGAAGATGTAAAGAAGTAACCATCCTTCTTCATTTCGGCCATGACTTACACCAGAATAAATATAAATGGCGAGATCAACCAAAACAATACAAATAGCTACCGACACAAGAAAGGTGTTGTACATGCGTGCTCCTGCAATGCCAACTAGACACACAACAATGCCTATGGCACTATAAAGCATCAACATTTCGTAGTTCTCCCGGAGTTCCTTTATTTCTTGCTCCGCGACGGGGTCCCCATTAACATCCACTTCAATATCATCAAATTTGCCGACAGTGAGTAAAATCATCGCGATAATGTTGAGAATGATAACGATGACATTGATTATCTCCACGCCTCTTCTGGAACTGAAAGTGAATTTCGTCATGAGATGTCGTCGATCTGGAAAATAAAAAGAAGAAGATGAGAAGTTCTTACTTGCAGCAGCAAAAGACCCGATGGCCCTGTCTCGGATCGTCAAGATCCGAGATGCGTATATAGGGTGTTGGATCGGTCATGATTACAAAACGCTATGTTATTGTCAGAAGCGACGTTTGAATTTTGGTGTGGAGCAAAAAGTAAATAAAGTTCACGGCCTTTCACGGCCATGGTCAATGGGGGCGGCAATAGCCGGCAATGGGTCATGGCATCCAAGCGCCGTGAAATTAGTGCTATTGTAAAAGTAATATTTTTGTTTTTCCTAATTTTTCCCTTTATTTAATCACATGAATGGAATTAAAATCTATTTTCGTTATGCTTAATGATCTTTCTTCTGTACTGATTCCTACTTGAGACTACTTTGTTGTCTTGCTTCGTAAGAAGAACTTTACTCGAGGGTTTCACCATTTTTCTTGAGCAATAAATCATTTTTAGAAGTGCATCCAATGAAGATATCAACAGCTTAGACCTTGTAGCTGTTGTTGTAAATTTAAATCCAGCTGTGGCTGATAAATTTTTGCTTACTTCCATTACTATTGCTACAAAATCTTTAGCTGCTAAGATTCAAGTGATGTACATTCATTTAGTTTACATTTCTTAGAAAAATTCAGAGATATATGAGCAAATCACTAGAAGAATGGTGCAATCTCTTGATTTTATGTTAATGGTCACTTGACTCGCATTTTAGAAGTACATTTCATCTGACAAAAATATCAAAACAGTATACATATTTTCATTACTACTACTCATTTCGTAAAGTAGTTGACCTGTTTTAGATAAGATCAGAGATCTATATGACCTGGCTAGATATTGTAAGTAGTGAGTAGACTTAAGATTTATCGCGATGGAAAAATTATGATTACTCTTATCTAGTATGTGCTTGGTCAGCCAACAGGGATACTTGGCTGAGTGACAAGTCTCACAAGATATTGGCTGAGTGGCAAGTTGTCCCTCAAATATATTGTATCCACGTAAACTTCTATGTGGCCATTTATCATGTATGCATGGATTTAGTCATAGACCTCCTTGTGGGTCATTTGGGCCGTATCTTGTATATACTTAGGTACTCCATTGTAGTATAAGACTACAGTTAGAGCTTGAGATGACCTTAAGAAATAACCCTAATGTGTGGTCATGACACAACAAACAAATTAATAGAAGAATGATGAAATATCTTTTTCAGTTCGCATTTATTTGGCTTACTTTTTAGAAGTTCGCCAGATGAAAATAACAAAAAAACATAGTCATGTGTATCTAGCTTTTGTCGCACAAAATCTAACCGAAGCTAGTGATTTGTTACTTATTTCCATTACTCTAACTACATCAATGCAACTAGAGATTGGTGATATTTGGTTGGTTATGTGGTCATTTTGGCAGCAAGAGGGATGGTTCTGTTGTGGTGTGAGTGACAATTGGTTTTTGTCTCCTCTCTATAAAAACAGATAATGTTGAAATACCTCTGTTAACAAAATAGTGATTTAGAATCGTTGACAATGTTCTAGAATTGTCTACAAAATCACGAATTCTAGACCAAATATAGAATTCTAGTAGACTAAATCTAGAATTAACAAACATAGAAATTTTTTATGTACAATTGCCTGATAAAAACACTAAAGGGGATAAAATCTTGAATTTTAGACAAAATCTAGAATTTAAACAAAACATAGAATCCTTGAAAGGCAGTCACTCATGGTGAACAATCTGCAGCTGTAGCACAGAACAAACTAATCAACAATCAGAGCAGCCGGGCAATTGGTTTTCCACCTGCAATCCATGTGGCCTCAATCTGTGTTTCTATTACTATTGAACTGGCATCTGATGCTTCATGCTCACAATATGTCAACTACAAACAATGAGACTTCAGATCAATTGATTCAGCTTGTCATCAACCCTGGCCTGTCACCATTGTGAGGCTATCTGGAATCATTAAACATGCTATGTGTCACTAAATTGTTGTTTTCATTGCTTGTACTTCTCCTAAAATGCAGCATCTCGTGTACATGGTTTAAAAATGCCGTTTAGATATTGAAGCATGCAGGGGGAGTGAAGAAATATGGTTGGCAGTGGTACCAATCATCACACTGTTCACTACAGTACAACATTCTTTTTAATCGTCTTCGATGATCAGTGCATTTTTTAATTCCAATGCATGCTTTTAAATCAATAAATAATTATTTGACCATTTTCCAACCTTATAACGGGCTTGACTATAAATCTGGTCCCAAGTAGCAGTCCAACATGGACAAGAATGCTGGCCAAAATAGCCCTAGAAACCATGTTTCTGTTAACAAGCCACCCTAAGTACAGACATTAGCATTGCATTTAATACAGTTTGTCAGATGATACATTTAACAATAATGTAACAATTTCAGCACAATCAAGCATCAGTCAACTAATAATGATATGATGTCTATTGTTGGCAGCAATATTGCTACGGAGATGATGCTTTCACAGTTATCATTATGCTGACTGATAAAGGTGATAATAGCCAAGTCAGTTCTACAAAGTATGCCACACACAGACCAAATGTTTACCCAAATACCAATTAGCAAGCAAGAGACCATAAATGATATAAAAACAGAGCTCTTCTAAAAGAAGAAGAATCAGAAGTAGCAAGTAAAAGTAAAAAAGTATTCAGTAAGGCGAACACTATATGTTACTGTGTTTTTATAGAAATTGCACTTTATAGTTATGTGCTCAAGAATCAAGTCTCGCCAAGGGATGAGTAAAATCTTGTTGAGCTTTGTTTGATTTAAAACAGTCATGCTGTTGTTGATTTACCTACTATCCGTAACCTCAGTTGTATGATAGATAGGCTGAGGTGCAGCAATAGTGATGAGATTATTTTAAAACAAAGAAAGTTTGACAAGGTTTTTTATTCTCGGCCCTCTTTGTAATAACAATATGAGCTTGATTTATGTGCATTGGATCATACTCCTTTTATAAATACCTAAAATAAACATATTTCAAACTGCAATTTGTATCTAGTTTTATTGTTCTATGGTGGATCTTATATGGAAAAAGAAAGCAATACTAGATAATGTCATACAAGGCCTTATCACATAGCTAGCAAACTTTTCTGTTGTCATATCTTCTTCAATTCTGACATTGGTAGATAATATTTAGCATAATATAAGGATAGTGAAACAAAGTGAGTGATGTCTTCATCTCCTACAAACTCTTAGGTTGAGAAATTGAGTTGGTCCTGTATTTTTTTGACACAAAAAAACAGAGATTCATTGACTAAAACATTGTACAGACTGTGATCCTTGTAATGTGGGATATTTTAGTTGACTTGAATACAAACAACTCATGTACAAGTACAACTAAGCACAAAGATCTTAAAAAGTCTCCAGGTGAATCAACTGGCAGTATTCATTTCCTTAAATAGATTGGTGATCATTTACTCAATCAGATTCATGAAAAATGCATTCTTGACTTTAAATGTGCCCTTTCTGTCATTTCATTAGAGCTTGGTGTATCTATATGAAACCTCTGTTTCAAGTGACTAAGCAAGGGTAAACATTTTTGTCTGACAAAAAGGATGCTATAGCCATGTATAGAGATAGAGACAAGGCAGATTTAGTAGAAAAGGACACACCAGAAATGCCACTGAGTAAGACAATAAGACAAAGGAAGCAAGAAACTCAGGTTCATGGAAAAACTAATACGATGCTAGGTCATGTCAATAAATGCCTTCACAGCATTACTTAAATGTTTCCTTGTGATATAAGTGAATGTAAACTCCGCATATGTTACTCTGAAGAATACCAAACTCCCAACTTGAGAATGGTACCAGAACCTTTTTCATCTCACGTAATTTCGAGTCTAATTTTATGCACTTAAAGTGCGTTTGCGCCTCATTTTCCATGGGTGACAGCTCTGATCAAAATGCAATTGGTCAAGTTGTGCAACAAGCAAAAGTTTGCTCTAGTAATTACCACATAGATGCAGTCACCTTTACTCCCTGAATTACCGCTCTATAGAAGTCTCACATTCTTAAATGATCTCGTCATTAACAACATTAGCATTTATTATTTAGTGTGAAGAAAACATTGAGCATATAATGGAATTTATGAGTGTAGCTTTTAAAATACCTATCTATTAATTTCAACAAGAGTTCCAAAAGTACAGGGGCGCTCAAATGCAACAGAAAGACGCTCTCTCACGAGCATATGTTTTTGGTGTCATGATTCCTGTGGCATGAAGAGAGAAAAAAGTGAGACAAAGAAGAGAAAACTAGAACCTTTTGCTCGTCAATTAATCTAATAACTCACCCTTGCTAACCTCATTTATGAAAACAGCGTGGGGATAGATGTAAAGCAAAGACCAAACAATCGGGTAGACAATGTAGCCAAAAATCCACCCCTCCTCATCCTGAGCTTGAGTCACACCAAAATAAATCATATTCCCCATGATAAACAACGAGTACAGGATGGCAATCCCCACAAAGAATCGATTGTACATACACGCTCCCATGACAGCAATGAGATACACTCCGAGGGCTATACCGTAAGCAATCATGTAGTACTTGTAATTATCTTTTAGTTCTTGTTGCTCCTTTTGGCCGTAGGGGTTGCCCTCGATATCTACTTCGACGTCGGCGTACTTGTTGACGCTGAAGAGAACCATCATTATGATGGCGCCGATGATTCCGAGGACGTTGAAAATCTCTATTGCTTTCTTTGAGCTATGAAAAATGGCAAAGGCAGGAAATCGGTGTTGAGTCAATTGTTAGCCAATCCAATCGTCTTGCGGTGGCAAATCACATAATCCTGCCTATCCTTACTCACTCGCAGCAACAGAAAAATATCGTGTGGCCCTGTTTCTTGTCACTGACTCTGCCCGGGGAGATGAGGGGTGTTGAATCTACCATGATTGATTTGCTAAGTCGTCTTTGTCGTCCGCTTTTTTGTTATTGATATTGTGAATGGTGGCCGATGTTACCGGTGGCGGTGGAATGTGTTGCTTTCGTGATGCGTGGAAGAATGGCCTTAAAATTATCATTAGTTATATGGTAAAACTCACGTATTATTTAAAATTAATGTGATGTTCTTAGATATTCAGTCGATTCTTTATAAAAAATTATTAAATAGTGCGGATATGGTGAAAAATTCATTTTTCCCTATGTCTAAGTGAACGACAATACCAATTCCTATTTTGATCTTTATGTCGTGAATCTTTTCGTACAAAAGATTCCCTTTAAGTCATCTTTTTAGGCCGGCCAGATCATCACCACAACAAACAGAACTTTCCTCCCAAAACCATTTTTTCAGTTGCTCGTCAAGTGAACTACTGATCAAGGTTTTGAGTATTAATTGTTCCCGGAATTCGACTGGCTTAATACTGTGAGAGAATTCTGAGAATCACAAAATTTGTGGTTGCCTATTGTGTGTTCACAATTAATCTTTTGTTCATCACCGTCTCACAAATCTCTCACAAAAAGCATAGAAGTGAAGGGACCAACTTCCACCGACCTGACTGACCTGACCGACCGTCGGCGGCGGCCAAAGTAGACAATTATTATCAATTTAATCAATGAAGTGGAGGATTAATTATTGTTTCTTAAATTAAAGTCAGATTAATAACTTGTATTCCTGTCGGTATCAATCATAATAATTTCTATCTTGCGACTTGTGTTGTTCTGTGCGGTCAATCGACCCGCCGTGTCACTTTCATTTCTCACCTCTACTGTGCAAACCACATCGACAGGGAGTTCGGCTGCACATCTCCTTGGTGGCCCTCGTCCTTTCTGTCTACATTGCAGCTATTGTTGCAATGAGACGGAGGACAAGGATGATGGCCGTGAATGAAGAAATGAAGACAATCACCCAACTCGCACTTGTCTCCTCTGTCATATCCCAGCCAAAGTATTTTGACATTGATGGGTTGGTTGCCTACACCATAGCATTGCTCGGTCCTGGTTCTGACCGTTGTCGTGCTCATTGTCATATCCACAAGGGGGGAGGATGGTGAAGGTGGAT
>JALLAY010001172.1:0-11255 GCA_036939635.1 Cyclotella baltica
TCCTAAATAAGGCTCGAGCTAGTTTGGTAGTCGTCACAAGATGGCGAAGACAACTCACTTTTGGAACTAACACTCAGCACTCAGCCAATTTGATATTTGATGAGGCGATTGATTCACTGGCATGATAAATGCTCAAGACAAATGCAAGGTTTCAATGATGCAGAGACAGACTCAAGTTTTAGCACTGAAACCATGCTGTTTGACCTCTGCTATAAGTAATCGCTAAGACTAACTTAGATCAGTGGACTAACTTCCTGAATGCTTAAGTTAAATGGAGCACGGTTAGATGGTTAGATGCAGGTAGGTTACTGTGATATGTGCAAGGAAATGGGAGTTTAGAAATTTTTTTCAGTAATTAACGTCATGCATAGATGAATTTGCAGCAATGTCTTTACTGGGTATGTTTAATACAGTGAAACAAACTCAAGACTTCAAATTGTACTCCATGGTGAATGCTGACTGCACTGCTTCGATGGATTGGCTAATGATGATTTCGTTGCTTAATTTTTATGTACGATACTTATTGTTTGCCGTGAGTCTTCAGAGCCCTTGCCCTTGTATTGTAGTATAATCATAGTTGAGCAGGCACAATCTTGGCGGTAAATGATTCTAAAAATTCAGTCTCAGTAACAATATTCAGCATTGGATCAGTTTCCGCATCATCTACCTCCGGAAGATGAATGTTATCTGCCCACTCTGGCAAAAGTAGATGCAATAAAGTTCGAGAAGAGCCTGGTAGAAGGCATTTGCTAACAACGCGGTGAATCATGAAATTGACTGTTATCTCACGTTATGTGGATCAAAATTGAATGATAGGTGTCATACAAGGACTTACTTGTCTTCACCCAAAAATTGTGCGCATTGCTTCAATACTTCCAAAGAACTATGTACAACAAAGACATTACTCTCATCAACAGAATCGATGTCTAGCACGATACTTTCAATGGCATCAGATTGGGATTCTTCATGCTGTGAACTCGGTACAACCAGTAAAACGGAAGAGCCACCTCGACTCCTATTAAAGTTACTGTAAGCTCTGTCTGATGAAGTTATTGCAACAGTAGTGTCTCCATTGAAATTTTGTCGATTTTGCAGCCACTCTTCAATGTATGTCACGTCCCAACTTACATCTACATCGACTGCAAATGATAATCCCATTGAAGAGAATGATGCCAATATTGAAGGTAATTGTGCCTCATGCCCAAGTAAAATCATCGACGTGCCAGCATTTTCATGGGTTGTTGAATTTAAGTGTTCAAGTAAGACATCATAAGCGAGCGGTTGCCACATCAACTGTGTCTCAAGGTTTCCTTCTAATAAAGACTCCCTCAAAACTTCTCTAATTCTGGGCATGGGATCCAGCTTACGATTCGTCTCCTCGTCAACAACTGGATACTTAAACTCCATCACTTCACGCAATTCCTCCCAGTTTGCATATAGCTCCCCCACCGTGAGAGGTCTACTCCCCACCACTGACCCGTTTGAATCAAAATCAGATGTCCAACCTGGATGGTATTTACCTGACGTAATTCAGTAGTAACAGAGAAAAGATGTATTTTTAGACATACGGACATTCATTGGTGACTATGAGCTGTTGTTGCAAAAGAAACTGGTAATCACTTTCACCTAAACCATAAAGCCAAACATAGTATTTAATAAATACATACATTTAAGTTGTTGATATCTCACCTCCATATTTCCCACCCCGGCCATTAGATCGCCCCCCATCCAACAATTGCTCCTCTAACAACACCCGAACAAGAAATACAGCATCACACCCCAACATTTTATCTGCGCTATTCCCTTGCTGAGTTATAGATGAAAGTGCACATAACTTTTCAATCATCCAGTTCCATGATTCATCCTCTAAACATTTAATGTTTAAATTAAGTGTCCTCGCAGTTGAAATTAGTGATGGCCATACTTTGAATGCTGCTTGAATTGCAAGACGTGCTTTTGCTCGAGTTGATGATAACAGTGTTCCGTATAGAGAGAGTAAGAAGATATCATTTTGTTTGTTAGCATATAATTTTGTTAAGGATCGAGGCGTTGCTTTGATTTTATTTGATGCAGAGTTTGTTACGAGGAGGCGACTGTGCTGCAAATGACATGTTGGGTTGCGTGGGGCTTGGAAAGCTGATGTTACGGCTGCAGCCGCAGATAGTACGGTTGCAAGTATCAGATCTCTCTTCATTGCAAAGAAAGCTAAGGTAAGCAAACTGCAAGTGGTGTTTGGCGTTAGGCGTTAGACTTTTTAGAGATTTTGATTTGCATGAAGGATGAGGTGAGATGAGGTGAGAGGATGTGAGAGTGAGCGCGGGCATCAAAATCTTCCAGCCAGTAAGTATGTATCTTTTATGACGTCATTGCCCTGTTGCTCTTGGTCTTGGATAACACATGGGGACGGTCTTCACGTAGGATACAGTACACTACTTTCCACGACATCCGTTAAAGGTATCTTAAGCAAACTTGAGCACGACATAAAACTGACGCAACACGCAACAACTAAAACTATCACACACGTCCAAGAACCAAACCGATGGAACGTGATGAACCACATCACATCGTTCAACCGTGGCACTGAGACGTGGATAAACACCACCATCAAATGCCTGAAGCAATTACTGACTCTGCAATGATGCTGGGACTGAATCAGATTGTTCGGAGGTCCGTACTATGATTCTGGCTTCGAAGACGAAACACAATGTTCACAACGGGCCTCATAATTTTCATTTTGCCCACGATTGCAAACGCTTCACTGGCCGAGCCATCATCACATCTAACTTCATTAAAACAACCATCAATCATGAAGACCATGCAATCCACCCCACAGGAATGCGATAGCATCTCCACCTGCTCCTTGTCAACAAACAGCTACTGCGATCAAATCGTTGAACCTCACGTTGGATACAAGAAAGTACTCGTTACGGGCGGCGCAGGCTTCATTGGCTCCCATGTAGCAGAATATCTCCTGGAACGTGGCGATGATGTAGTAATTGTGGACGAAATGAATGACTATTATGACGTTCGAATTAAGGAGTCCAACCTTGCCATGCTAACAGAGAAATACGGTGACAGAGTGACCATCTACCGTGGAAACATTTGCAACGAATCCTTCATGCTGGATGTATTCGAACAGACTCGACCGGGATGGATCTGTCACATGGCTGCACGTGCGGGTGTCAGGCCTTCCATTCAGGATCCGTACATTTATATTCAGTCAAATATTGTGGCTACAACTTTGTTGATGGAGATGGCTCATAAATTTGGAGTGCAGAATTTTGTGTTTGCTTCATCCAGTAGTGTGTATGGTGGTTCCAAGTCTACTTTCTTTTCGGAGGAGGAGAATGTTGACAATCCTGTTTCTCCTTATGCTGCTACCAAGAAGGCGTGTGAGCTGTTGGCTTACACTTATCACCACTTGTACAAACTGAATGTGACTGGCCTTCGATTCTTCACGGTATATGGACCGAGGGGGCGACCTGACATGGCACCCTTTAAGTTTATTGATCGTGTCAGTCGTGGTATGGAGATTCAGAAATTCGGAGATGGTTCATCCTCACGTGATTACACCTACATCTCAGACATTGT
Source organism: Cyclotella baltica (assembly GCA_036939635.1). Taxonomy (NCBI): domain Eukaryota; phylum Bacillariophyta; class Thalassiosirophyceae; order Thalassiosirales; family Thalassiosiraceae; genus Cyclotella; species Cyclotella baltica. Next base: position 3,592 of record JALLAY010001172.1, read on the forward strand.
TGATGGGGTAGTCCGCGCCATTGACAGGCCATACCCGTATCAAATCTTCAATCTTGGCAAAGGTAATGGGACAAGCCTCAATGAATTCATCTCCATCGTTGAAAAGCACACTGGTAAAGATGCCAAGATTAATCAGCTTCCTGATCAGGCAGGTGACGTACCATACACATGTGCAGATGTCACCAAGGCATCAATACTGTTGGGTTACAATGCATCTGTGTCATTTGATGATGGTATTAGAAAGACTGTGGAATGGTATCACAAAGCAAGGGAGGGTGAAATGAGACAACTGGAAATATCACCTGAGACTCAGGCAAATGGGTTTGGGAGATCACCATCTTTTGCAGAAATGCCATCTTACAAGTTGTCAACCAAGTAAATGCCTCATTTCTTTGAGGATGGCAAGTGAAACATAGTAATTAAGAAATTGTATGCTTATTTTGAGCTTTCCTTTATGGTATCATAGAATATAATATATTACTGTGGATTGTAGATAGCTCAAAAAGGAAGCCATGAGCTGGTTTGTGAAATGAACTCCAACATTTTGAAAACACACGATTTAATTATTTTGACAAACACCCAGAGAAAAGTTGCACACTTATCAAACAATCAAGTAATGCACATATTTTGTCATCCCTACACTCTACACTGGACATTTCATTATCAGTTGTACCCAAGAAGATGATATATTATACCAATGTGATCATATCAATAGTCATCAATGAAAGCAGATACTTTCATACAGGCAATGATCCGCTCCAGTGCTATCTACAAATCTCGTGGAAATTATTGCTGACAAGTCCTTCTTACTTGGCAAGCATCATGCTAAGCAGGCGAAATGGTTAGTTTATGAAGACTGCCAAAAATTTGTATTGTTCGGTTACAATGAATTATACTAGTACCGTATGTTAAAGTGGACCCTCTTACAGCATTACAAACTCTCTGTCAGCCTTTCCCATCATGTGGAACCTTACTATTGGAATACTGTCTATGACAGGAATCATACCCTTGTCACACTCTGGATGGAGTGCTTGTTTGTTTTGTATTCTACAGTTGTCTATTAGTTATCACCTCTTCTTTCCTGTGCCTACTGCTAAATCATCACGCTTGGAACTTTATGTACTTTCTTTGATGTGTCAGAATACAGAATTCTTATCAAACAAAGGAGCACCAATCATTCGTCTATCATGCTTATCTAGATCAGGGTCAGTTTTGTTTCAAAATTGATTCTCCAAAAATGAAAAAAAATGTTTCAACATACACTCACATAAATTGCCCACCACCCTTGCAAATTCTGCTTTTTCTTTGACCTCCTATCTGCAACCACAACCATGTACCTTATGTCTTGTCTTGTCTATTACCAGTCAAGGAAAAAATCCAATATTTAGGATTAGAAACCCTTGCTTCTCACCGTGTCGTTTTCAAAACTTTTAAATCGAAAACCTTTCGTCTTCGTTTTAAACTTTTTGCACCACGGCGGAAGCAAGGAAAAAAAGCATTAAAGTTGAAATTGGATTTTTTTCCTTGACTGGAAAGACTTCCAGAGCAGGACAACATGCCATTTTTTATTTTTTTGAATCTCTTAGTCATTTTTCTATTTACTCGTTAGCCATATTCCTTTGTTAGTATGATTCGATGAGATTAGCTACAGAGAAGATTTCTTTTCTTCTAATTCCAGAATGATTCTAAAAAATATGACAGCCAAAAATTGTTTCAAAGCTTTAAAGTAAACAAATTTTAGAAATAATTTTATCCAGCAACCTTCCTCATTTTATTTTCCATTTTGTCAACGACTGTGTTCGTTTGAAACGTCAATCTTTAGTGGGTGTGCATTGATCATTGCCAACTCAATGAATTGAAATTGATAACGACCAACACCACCTTTTTTGGAATGTCAATTGAAATGGCAGTGAGCGTTGTTTGTATTCGATTGAATTGAAATGAACGATGTCCCTCTGGCTTTCATTTCAAACGTCAATTGGAACGACAGACAACAGTGGGTGTTGTTCATATTCAATTGAATTTGAATAAATGACGTCTGTCTGTCCGTTTCAATCGTCAATTTTGAAATGAATGGGTGGACGTCGAGAAAGAATCAGTTGGTTTGCATGGTGTCTCTTCAACCGTGTCAAACAAATTTGACCAAATCTACAACTTTATCGCCCTGGCCCCTGGTCATCAAACTGACAGAAAAGCCCACAGAGCCAATTGGCTACGGTTTGGAGCCGGCTCAAAAAGTTAGGACAGTTGTGTCTGTCATGGGTCTCATGGTTGTTGGATCTTGTCCTTGGTTGGATCGGTCAACACACTGTATCTTGTCGTAGTGTGGAATCGATTCTATTTTTAGAACCATTCTGGAAATAGAACGAAAAAGCCGTGTTTGTTACCAAACCCTCCCAACCAACTTTCTTATACTACCTCTTGTTATGAAAAGAATAATTCAATGTGTATTGATTTGTTTTTTAATTTTAATTTGAAGTTGAGATTGAATGGAGCCTAGTGCTCACTATGTGTGATCCACCCCTTAACCTTGAAGCATTCAGATGAGACCGATAAGTGAAGTGCTTTGGTACAGAATATTTTGTATTAAGCATAACTCGTGGAAGTTTTGATGTTTGCTTGTATTGCAAACACCGAAGAACACAGGTGAACTCGTCTTATGCAGTATGTTTTGCATGCAAAAGAGCAGCTTTCATAGATATTTTTATCAATTCTTACAGATATTGCAGAGTCAACGCATTCATCAATGCTGTCGACAATCAAATAGATGCAATAGAAATAGACGTGAAGAGAACAATAAAAATTAACCGGCAAGTTAGTTATGTAATGAAGCATTACTTCATAAGAGGAGCATAAAGCTTAACAGTTGAAAGCCCCCTTATCAAGCATTTGGAAAAATCATTTGAGATTACATCTCACTGCTTGTTTTCATGACTCTTGAGAATGCAGCCTCACATGTGTACCCGAGCTTCCATAATTTTCTATCTGGTGTCTTTTGGTGAATTGTGTTCAGATACAATCTTGCTGTGTCAAAAAACTTGATCCGAAAGCATGTATCATCCACAAGGGCATTTCTTCAGACTTACCCCCCACAGTTCTGTGAGTGTCTTTTCTGACACATGGCTGAGAACTAAATCAGTGTGTTCGAAGCTAAACCCCATTGGTGTACTCCATGATATGCATCTCACTGCATTAGCATGAACCTTTATTTAATGAGACATTCTCTCAGGGATAGTGTGTTCTTTCTTGTTGTATAGATCTTGTAATTAACTTTTCCATCAGGCAACCCACAGCGACACTCTAACCCCTCATCCTCATATATTGCTGTGCACAAGCTGCTTCAAGAAATTCAGGTGCATATCCAATCTCTTCAACCGTCTCACTAATGATTCTTCCGACACTTCAAAGATATACAAAATGGTCTTGATGTCCACAAGGTATGAAGGGTATAGTTCTTTCTTTCAATTCCAGTGCAGTAGAGTGTATTGAAAAGACAAGAGATAGAATATGAAGAGGATTCAAAGAGATGTCTGGCAAAAAATAAATTCATATAATTCAAATCTCCGGAAGCCAATCTGATTAGGATGGCTGGTCTGAGAAATTCTTAGCTAGAGCAGAAAACAAGGGGTACAGAAAGTTACTCGTGTGCAAGAAAAATCAAGTGGGTGCTGATGTCGTACCGACGGAAAGCAAGTTAAATTCAGCAGAAGGCAAGTCCACGAAAATGCAAGACGGCAAGAAATTATCACCACTGGCAAAGTTAAATAAACTTGCCTACATGGATTTAATTCTGTCAATCGATCACAAGAAGAGTCTTGGAAAAGTTGCTTCCCAACTCGTCAAAAATTGTTAATTGAGCAAGTATCAGGAAGGGAATTGCAAGATGGCCTGGGACAGGTTGATTGCTAAATATGCGCCAAAGTCCACACCATCATTGTTAAAGTTGATAAAGAAATTCAAAAACAGTCGTCTTACTTCATTGGAAACCAATCCGGAGGAGTGCTTGAGCGAGCTCAAAAGTCTTCGTATGGAAATCGAGACCATCGGTGTCGATTCGAAGATGTCAGACAGGAAATTCGTGGTTAAAGTTTTGAATAACATGACACCTGAATACGACATCATTCTCGATGGACTCGAAATTTGACTGGAGTTGGATTCATCTGATCCAAATGTGTTGACGATTGATGCTATTCGTGACAAGCTAGTACGTTGTGGATCGAAAATATCAGGAACTTCAAGTCTTCGCATGCACACTAGTATTCCAGAAAAAGATTACCTCTAGAATGGCTAGAATCGTGACTCAATGGACATCAAGGAACATGCAATAAATAAATACATATTAAATCACGCTTAACTAACTACATGTGCACACAAGCATGGTCCGTAGGATCTTTTCTAATGCCAAGAAATTCAGAACATGCACATGTATTCAAGCGAAGTCAGCGTCAAGGGAGGTGCGGCGCCCTGTGGGCAGACGGACCACCTACTATCTACCTCGTACCAGCCAATCTAGGACATACTACAAATTATCGAGAACCTCTGAAAAATCTCACAGTGGCTGCTTCACAATTTTGTAATGCTGATAATTTTCATAACTGAATAATGAACAAGTGAACATCTAACACAATAATTCATACCTACAGCAATCACTGAAACATTCTAACAAATCAGGGCCCGGTAAGGAGTAACGATGCATACCTTGATTTGCACATGCCTTGGAAATTTGTCAACCTTTAAGTTGAAGTGCATCTTGCAAGGAGGGGTATCCTTCTTTGGATCCTCATCTTGCGAGGAGGGATATCCTTCTTTGGATCCTGACAGTCAAAGAATGTGAGCAATTGGGTCCAAGTGCATCACGGAGAAAAGCATTGTGTTGGATTGGATTAGTCTTTAATTCAACCAACTTCATGTTTATCTGCAGAAAAGGATTCAAGCCATTTTCCAGTAATGCAACTAGAGATAGTGAAAGGCACCCATTCTGGATAATAGTCTTCGGTACCCGTCTTTTCATCCTGGTATCCTTCGTGTTGCTCTGTTCACACGATTCATCCACACTCAACACATAAGGTGTTCAAACCCTATACCTTATTGTAATATCAGACTACACAGGAAAGAAAGCATCAACCAGATACACATGCGAACCATCTTTGTTCTAAGATTGCCTTGGTTCGTTTGCCAAGGGCACGCATTATTGCAAATTCATCTCTTGTTAGGAACTTGGCACCAGTTTTGTTTAGGAGAAAAAGAACTACGTCTTTGAAGCGGGGCACATCCACTCGGAATTGGCATGTTTCTTTAGGCTTGATGTGACAGTTGCTAATAAGGTCTTGTCGTGATGGGTAGTCTACGGCGTCAAAGAAAACATCTTCATCTGTCGTATCCATTGCATCAAACCAAGTCTCTGTGGTGTCTTCTCCTTCGATAACTGGCTTGGACAAATTTATATCAGAATCAACAGTAGTCTCACCTTGAAGAGTGGTTACAATGGGCACCTCGGAGCCGCCTCCATAATTCTGTTGGTAGGCAGATTGTATGGTGTTAACCAGAAAAAATTGCTCCCACTTCTGAGAGTAGTTATCCTTCAGTTGAGTGGGCAAATTGTCAGCACCATTAGTTGGCACATGTATTGTTAAGTCATTGGTTGGTTCTTCGGCAGTCGCATCAGGTTCAAGCAACATCCAACTACTACCAACTGGGAACCCTGAAAACTCATTCATATTTTGAACTGGACCAACAACCAAAGCTCTTGCATGTGTCATACAGTCCCTCAAATACTGCTGCAACTCTTATTTTTTCTCTTTAAGAACAATATCCCTGCGTCAAATAGCCTCCTTCGAATTGTCAACTTTTATCTTCATTATTTCCTCATCTTCAATCCACCAATTAGGGCCAGTAGCATCAGTATCATCATCTTGAGAAGGGGCATCTTGGGAAGAGTCACGTACAGTTGAAGGCTCACTCATGGAGGATGGAGGCTGACAGCTCGTCATCCTCGGCCTCTACAACTTCGGGGTGGTTTGTCTTCCACAGCATCGTAAATAGGACCAGGATTGCCATCAGAATCATAACCCTTTTCCCACGCATCCTCAACAGCATTTTTGATGTCACGTGCAGGTTTTGATGTAGCAATCCCTATAGCAGTGACAATTGGACTACCACTAAACTCAGGTGTGACCTAAGCCAATCCTCCTCATGGGGAATTGATTGAAGTCGTGAGGAGTTATGTTGAAGTAAATTAAGTTTATTGAAGTAATGTTGAATAAGAATTAAAATTATGAGCTATTGCTTCCAACAAGGCAAACAAAATTGCTATTGGTTTTGCCACGATGAAACATGGATGAACACAGATACATGTTCATCCCAAAATCCTGAGTCAGGTTGACTGATGATATGGTCTTGTAGTGTACTGTAGAATCAGTACCAAGATAATACCTTTCATATCTTTGTCTCTGTAGAATTCTACGAGACATGTACTGGGAGAAAGATCCTCAGTAACTGGTAACATGATACCTAGATAAAAAGGTATGATGATACATAGATCATATTGTGTCTAGAGGCACCCCTATAAGGTACTCTGATATAATAGCGCCTTCAGGCGCCAAATATATCAGATAATGGGCCTGCCCTTATCTCTCCACGTCAATATCTGTCTCTTAATCATCATCTAATAATAATGTTTGACACTTTTTGATTTAGTATATTCCCGGAACTACCTACCGTGCGAACACTTAGCGATCAGAAGATTTAGTTTCGACAAAGCAGAGGAAGTATCACATTGTGTTCCACCGAAGATCGTTGGATGACGCACGTACGTGAATCAGTTGACACCAGTTCGTGATCGCCGATCTTGAGATAAACCCTTCGTCAATTTAACTCATTTTTGTTAGAAGAGTGCAAGAGTTCAAATCCCAATATGTTCATGTTTATTTTTAGGTATGTAGTTTGATGTAGTTATGATTTATGATATTATGAATCAACAAGCCAGTGTCCATTATCTGTAGGAGCACCTGTGCTCCCCTTGTAACATTTATCGACATGTTAGTTAAGAAAATCAACAGGATGTTGCAGGATGAGATTATTTTTTCCTGGCCATGATATTTTTATGGTGTGACCCAACATCATCCAAAATGACCTTAGATCCCGAAAGATATCAACATCAATCTCTGACTCACCTTTCAGAACTATCCGACACAATGATCCAATGCGCGCAATCGGCGCATAAATCACAAATCTGATTGGGTTCGTGCAAAAAATAATAATGACCATTGCTAGTGTCCCCAACTTTCACCTTCACTTCAGCGGCAAAAGAAAGCCAATCAGGCTGCCATCAATGTCACTATTGAAGCCACATTTGATAACTTTGTCCCTGTATCACACGTAGATGCTCCTGCAATCTCTGGCTCTCCTGCAGCCATAACAGTTAACTCCGGTCCCAACCTGAATCATGCTCCCGCAGTAACTACTATCTCAAATCCAGCAATCTAACATGTTAATATGTGATGGAGCAGAGGAAGCATCCGCCAAATATAATGCTACTGTTTACCGCCTTACTTGTGGCTTGTCTGTACGATGTTTGATTGTTACTTAGAATAAACAGCTCACTTATTAGTCATGTCCTTTGAACCGTAACTAATTTACGCTCTTCTTAGCATAATCCCTTCGCA
>JALLAY010001173.1:0-11248 GCA_036939635.1 Cyclotella baltica
ACGTAAGACCAAAATGATATTTTCATTGGTATTTTCCGGAGTTTCGACTGGTATTTTTTGGATTGCCCTACATGAAACTGAAACGGCACAACAATGAACGCCTGCACCATCGATATCATCTGAATTCATCTCCAAGGCAGGTCCAATTCCAAGGCCAACATCAATAACCACCACAGACAACAGAAGAAAACATGACAGCAACCCGCAGAAAGACCGATGACTCCAAAAAGAAAACCAACGGCAACGCCACCAACAATGAAACCGAACCGTACGACAATGCCAAAACCAAGAAACAACATCCATCCGCACGTAAAAAAGACTCTCCCAGCGGCGAAACAAAGAGAGAAGCACCCACCCATCATTTACTACCGTTACCACTTGTCATGACTGTACTGCTGTGTTCGGGATTATTTTGGATATCGTCTTTTCGTGACATGATGGCCACGGGGAAACCTGTTTTGGATAGCTTTGGATTGATGGTTGCCGGACGGGAATTTGGCGATGGCAATTTATTGGTGAGTGGCCATTTTATGAGCTGTTAATGAAACTCATTTGTACCATTATTTCTGCCTTTAGTCAATTCTAATCACTAACTTGATAATGAAATGAACTCACTCACTGTCGCAGCAATACACAAAATCAACCGCCTGGTTCGACGACTCCCGCGGATGGAAATCCAAACAAGGCGGCCTCTCCACAATCCTCCCCGTAACCACCGACGCCAACAATATGGGCGGGCTATTCGTACGTAAACTCTCCGGTGCTGCGGGAATGGCATTCCATACGGCTAAAATCTGGCCTGTGGTGTTCCAATCGTTTCCGTACTACCCGCCCGGATCGAAGGGCATGGTGGGACCCAGTTGGAGTGCGGGGCATTATGATCCGTTATTGGTTTTGGGTATGGTGGGGGATGTGGCGGTGGCGGTGTTTTATTTGAGCAAAGGGGATGATTTGAAGAGTGCAGATGCCGAGGGGTTGGGTATGGCTTATGTTTTGGCTGGGTTGGTGGAGGCTCTGGTGTTTGGTTTGTATGTTATTAGTCGAAGAATGGGTCGTAAGGTACAATCTGCTGTGGTCACGAGTAATGTCGGTGATAAGTACGATCCGTTGGATGATCCCAATTCACTTCCTTCGAGAATTGTGGCAAGGACAGTTCTTATTGTGTCTACTCTGATATCCATTATAGCTCTTCGAGATTTGTTCTTCCCAGGGACAATCATGTCATTCATCCCTCGTGATGATATTTATCTGGAATGGACCGGGGCATTCCTTCATTCTCCTCCACCGGATACAGTTGAATCAGATGAGCATGGCTTGGAAGCTCCATTATATGCTGGAGACAAGTTCGTTTCACAATTGTTGGGGCTGTACCTTGCCCTATGTTGTATGCTAAAATATGCATCAGCTATCGGGTGGACAAAAGGTAGCAGGTCAATGGGAGGAAATGTTGAAAACCAAGATAGATGGGGTGTAGTTGCTTCTAGATTAATTTGGAAGACTCAAGCTTTTGGAGATATGCTGGTATTGGCTTTGTTGAGGATGTTTACACCTGCTGGTCAGACTGCAAGTTTAGATTTGAGATGGCATTTGATGATGGTTGCGTATGAGATGTTTATTTTATGTGAGTCAACTTTATATTTAATGCTATTGTTCTTACATGCCATTGCTGCACTTGTGTACTTAAATTTGGTCCTTTCCTGTCTTTAGTTCTGTATGCATTCTGGTAAAACGATTTAAGCTACAGGAGAAAATATTAGAACTTGAGACAGGTTATACTTATTTCATCAAGTCTCAATAAAGCTACATCTCATTGGCCCCATGATCATTAATAGATGCTACTAAAAGCTTTAGCTTACTTATTTCGAGATTTCTTAGGCAGAACATTTAACTTGAGCATAACACATTCTAATTCTAACCCCCATGAACATTTGCTTGTTTTAAGTTCTTCGCTAACATCAATTACCTCTATATTGTACTTGGAAGCTTCGGAGAACAACAAGGCATGTGAGTCGGGGCATCGTATCTGAAGGCATAGGTAAATTAATGTGGCCCTCTCACCAGTTGATTGTGATGTATTTTTGTCCCTGCTCTTTAGTTTCTTTGACTTCTTTCTTGCCATCTTGGATATTGTTTTCAAAAGAGGACACACCAACGATGGAGAAAAGACCACATCTGTTCCTATGATAGTGTCAAAAGAATGAGGCTCCAAATCATTCGCCGTGGCTCCTGATGCATCCAAATCAGAGGCAGCAGCTTGTTTTATATCTGTATTCAAATGATCCCATCTTAATCGCCTCACTGATACACTATGTCTTGGACAGACTGGCAAGTAATTTGTACCATGAACAGTCTTTGTATGCTCATTTTTTGTTGCATTGTCAGCATTCAAGTCAATGGCATTTCCATCAACATTTTCTTTCAAACTATCCATAACCTCCTCAGCTTCCGTAAGCACAACTTTGGAAGCCAAACCATTCGTAGCCAAAATCAACCCCAGCATACCACATCCTGCACCAATCTCAAGAGTCTTGCCCAATGGATGACAAGAGTCACTGATATTGCTTCCAAACTTTTCTGAAAGGAATTCAGCCAACAAATAAGAAGTCTCCCAGACAATACCACCAGTATGTATTGCACAATTATTATCTTGTCGAATGACAATGGTTTGATTCTTTGAGATTTGATACCCTATTAATGGTGAGTTTGCTAACTCAAAGAATATGGATGCAGCATCTGCGTCGTTGTTATTTTCAGACGTGGTTAATTCTTGACCTTTTCCCAGTCTCAATTGATTTGAGTTCAGTTTGTTTTCAGAATCACCACCAGATTTGTATTGACTTAAAAGTGTTCTTGCACACTCTTGAAATACTAGAACTGAATTGACATGGTCACCGTCATTCTTGTTTAGTGCACGGTGGTGTTTCCTACGGCCTCTATCGGGGCTTCGAGATGGTCTTTTTCGTTTTTTGGCTTCCTTTCCTCCTGCCATTTCTTTATGAACAGCCAACCGAGGCTGCGTGTCGCTATGGCTCACAGCTGCCAAAAGTAAAGATGTAGTAATTGGTAGAACTCCTTGGCGGCCGCGGCACCGCAACTGTGATAAACTGAGGCCTGACCTGGACTTGCCGATGGCCGGGGCGACTGTTGGAGACTGTTGGTGGGCGCGGATGCGGTGGATGTTGGATGGCCAGTGGATCTGGTAAATTAACCGTTTTGTCGCTACGCCCACATAAATCAAATAAAGATTTATTTTATACGCCCACTAAATGGGAAAATAACGCCTACAAATTTATTATGCCTTCTTTATTTTTCTTCGCCGCAGCTTCCACCTGCTTCCACCAAAGACGTCGACCTTTCGACCTGACAATGGCGTCCGCGACGGTTTATTGCCCATAGCTCCACAAGCAGACCACACTGTTTGCCTCTCAAAATATTTTATTTTGATAGCGCGCAACCTGACCGCCATAATGATACCCCAATTGACCCAATCCCGAGCAATAGCCTTCCCGCAAAAAAAATCATATTTCAGGCGGCGTCTCGGCGCTGTGCATCCTCCCATCTCTCATTGTTATCTTCTCACTACATTTTCGTATGATGAACTACAGAATGTGGGAATGTGATCAGTTTTAATGGCCTGAATGGTTTTATTTGGTCAACTGGATGACATTTGACTTATTACTTTGTAGTATTATTTTCATTTAGTCAGTTTGTAGGATGGCTAACACGATCAAATTTAATGCTGAGAGGTTATCTGGGACTGAAGACCGAAGAGCTTCCCCCGCCCCGCCCCCTTCTCGCATGCAGGCGGAGCTCATTTTGATGGAAGGTAACGACTGAGCTTCCGTTTTCAGTTGTTCAATTCGTCGATATAATTCGAACCACAGGCACCATGATTCTAATTCGGGGGAAGGCTAGGATGATTTGTTTCCTCTCCCTACTGTTGCTTACCATTGCCGTGGTCTCTGCAGAATCTGAAACAAGCACAACCCCTCAGCCCACCCCTCGACCGACCATATCTAAGGCTAACAAAGTAGTAAGTGTCATAAATCATGTGCCATGTGGTCATGTTCTCAAGCCTTCAGATTAACAATTATTCTGTGACTCTTTTCGATTTTTTAGAGCAAACGTACCCGGAAGCCCACCTCATTAGAGGTTACAGGGCAGGTTGATGTACCTATTTATCCTGCCTCTTACAAGGCATTACTTGTAATATTACCATCAAGTCAGCCGGGTACTCTTTTAACCTTGTCAAGAGTATCTGAAGAAAACCCCCACGCTGTTCCAGTTTCAAGAAGTTATGATGGCTATGAATGGGAGATGATGCATCCGCTTCTTTTGAAGGTGGAGTGTGCAGCATTATGTAAGGTAGAACTGCCCTCTTATGCAGGCACTGTTGGCATGTACTACGTCATTGAAGAGTTCAATCCTCCCACTAGAACCAATGATCAGAGTTTTGCCCGGCTGCTTATTCAGGGTACATTTGGACCAACAGACAAATCACTCGAGGAAGCAATTAACTTAGGTTCTGCTGCAGCATGGGTTGCAGACCAGATTAAAATGAAGCCAACCTTACTACGTGAACATTACCGACGACGAACAAATGGCTACTTGAAAACAGATCTTCATCATCACGCCACTCGATTGGCATGTGAGCCAGGCTCACGCTGGAATAGACATGCTTTTAATCGCTGGCGTGATGTAGGTAAGACTATTGAAGAAATACCTACTGGATGGGGATCCTACTATCTTAAAATTGATGGCATTGCAAGAACTGAAGTGACCACACCACCATCTGCGAGTTTTGGTTTGCCCACATCTTATGTCATTTGTCGAAAGAATGCTGCCAATGCAATGATGTCAGACTTTTACTTTCATGAGCCTAGTGGTCAGCGAGGTAGGTTGTTGGTTGCTGCTGATTCAGATGGATGTGATGACCCTACGACAAGTGAGTACTGCATCTTCTTTAATTTATTTATTTTGTTCATAAAAATTGTTCCTATGTATCTCATATATACCAATCTTTAATTTATCAGTTGATATGCCTCAGGTAGCCTTCACCAATGCAGTTCACGCCTTTGGAACAAACATTCCTTCGGCCAAGCTAATTAGCATTCAGGGTGATCCTAATGTATTTGAAGCCAGACTTCTTGAAAGCATCAGTGCTCCATTCACATGTGCTCATTTTAAGAAAACATGGCCAAATTTTGTGAAAGACACATCTACAGGTCACTACTATGTCGAGGACCGTCGAGTAGAGCTATATGACAACACCAATGGATCGACCACCCAAAAGAAAAGGCTCCTGGAGGACCGGTGTCCACAGTCCCCTAGGACATTTCTAAATGAAGATACTTGTGTCCCTCGAGCAGATTGCAGTCCTCCAGTTTATCCGGGCGAAACCACATTAAACGCAGACACTTTAAGAAAATTCTACGAGATCGATGGCAAGTTCTTGTACCGCATTCAAGACCTCCCTCTAGTGGATACGCTAACTCCATGTGATTCAGAGGACAATCGTTTCGTGAGAAAAAATGCAGGCCAAGATAGTGGTGGATGTGTGAATGGCAACACAAATTTCCCATCTATCCGAGAGGCTATTGAGGATGCTTTGGAAAACAAGACTCTTGACGTACTTGTAATTGATATTGAAGAAACGGACTTGGAGTGTTATGATCCCAATGACAATGCTCTTGGAGCTTCGTTCACAGTTAAAATGAATGATGGGTCCTTGAGTTGTTGGACGCATACCTACTATCGTGAATGGTCTGTCTTTGTGATGAATGACTGGGTTGCGAATCATCCTGGTGAGCCTTACCATAGGAGTCTTACTTTTTCAATTAAATATGACATACAATGCTTAACTCTACTTACATCTCCATCTTACGTTCATAATTCCAGGCAATGCACGGTATTTCAGAGAAAGCAAGCCAAACCCTATAGCAGTTGTGGCAGAGCATGAAAATAATTCAGGGATTTTGGAACAATCAGTTACACTAAACTATCCTCCTTGGGGATTCCATAAGTACAATTTTGATGACAATACATGGAGATTCGAAAGTAATCTTGTCGGATCGTGGGGAGATACAATTGCATTCAATGATTTCCCATCTTCTGCTAAATCTGATGCAGTAATCACAGCTCTCGGAGGATCTATAGTTGCGGAAAGTAGTGCTGTTATTGAAGTTTGTGGCTCACCTGGAGAAGTGGCCAATGATCCTTCTCTCGGTCATAGGTATTTGCTACAAAAGTATGGCGACGCAGAGGAGGAATACTCTAGTTCATTGGATCAAGATCACGACAGATGGGTTGCAAATCACATGGTGTTTAATACGGTGGCAATCAATGCCCGAGACCAGCTGAGACATCGGGTTTCATGGGCTCTTTCTTCCATATTTGTTGTGACAGAAAATGACATAAGTAGAGAAGGAGTGGTTGAGCCGTGGGCAGCCTTTTATGATATATTCGTACGGAATGCCTTTGGAAACTTCTTTGACATCTTAAAAGAAGTTACCTTCAGTCCTATAATGGCAGAGATGCTCACGTACAAAGATAGCAAGTCTTTTGCCTATCAAATGGAAAGGAATGGTGCGAGGCTATTCCCTGATGAAAACTATTCCCGCGAGATTATGCAGTTGTTCACCATAGGTTTGTACATGCTTTATCCCAACGGCACAAAAATAATAGATGAAACTACCGGCCAGCCCATCCCAACCTACACAAACAAAGATGTAATGAATTTTGCACGTGGCTTTACTAACTTTGCTCACCAAGAAGATCAGCGGGATAACATAGAAATTGAATGGGACGGTGGTTGGATCCCTAACGCCATAGACCCAATGTATTTACCCACATCAGAAGGCAGGGTACGTTAAGAACTGTGTATGTAAAAGATTTCTTTTGCATTAATTTCCATGTTACTTATGAACAATGAATGTATTTTGTGATATCAGGATGTATTTCCCAAGCTGACATTAAATGTCCAAGGTAATGTTGGATATATTGGAGATAAACTTCAACAATGCGATGTGTTAATCAAATCAAGGTAAGTCTAACTGACAGAAATTCCCCACACTATTATTTAGTACGTATATCACCATTTTATTTAATAATGTGAATGCATCCAACACGTAAAGAGCCTGGCTTCGAAAAGGAGCCGTGTTTCATTTCAGACCGAATTCACAATCAAACATGGGCAAGAAGGACCCGGACTGGTGGGCAGACCCTGAGTCATGGACTCCTCGCCTGGTGCTGGACCCATCATCATCAAGCCTTTACTCCAAGCTATGCAATTTCAACAGCGCAACTAATCAATGTGAATTCAAGAGCACGGTTGTATTGGATGAAGACTTGGATTGTGATGGATATTGTACTGCAAGACGTGCAATATGGGATGGAGCAGGGATCGAAAGTCCTTGTGAATGCTCTATTGATGAGCCACGGACATTCCGCATCGATCATTCACCAACCTCATCTCCTGTCTGGTACGAGTATGTACGACCAGCTTGTATTCAAATGGCATTCATTGACTCAGAAAATATGAATGCCGTGAAAGAAATTGGCGTTTCTGGAATTGGTGATAAGGCCATGTGCGCTGATAATAGGTGAGAGTGGATTATTGATAAGATATCATAGCCAAACATGTAAGTAATCACGATTCATGTAATTCCTTATAGACTGCCTGTTGCGGGAACTGTTTGTTGCGATCAAAATGGGAAGAATCCAAGGACGATTTGTGTATTCAAAGGAGAAAGGACCTCATATGCTACTTCAAAAGATAGGTGTGCTGCTTATCGGCCTGGTTGGAAGACATGTGCTTGGTCAACTGTCCCTATTTCATGGGATTGTGGAACTGATATTAATTATTCGCAAGGGTGTGTACCTAAGCTAGCCTGTGGTTGCTGTCAATGTCAATGATTCCTTCTCTCACAAAATTCTTTGTTTCAACCCTCATTCAAACCGAAGGGATTATTCTGCTGACAGTTCGCCTGGGCTCCGTTTCTCTTGGACCAGCGAGCCGTGCTCAATGGGAGTCCAAGTTGATGCAGAGGGAAATATTGCAATAATACACCAAGTAGGGATATCGGATGTCAAAGAACGAGTCGCCCGCAATACTGGGACTTATTTCGGTGCTTTATGGGAAAATGATGGCTTATATCCAACCTCTAGCGATGGATGTGGCGGTGTATGTGAAGTTGATGAAAATACCTGTGTTTGCCATGATGTCAGTGTGCAAACTAGTGCCGCCTTTTCAAGGCTGCCAACTGCTCAAGACATTTTGTCTATGCTTCATATTGGAGCATCAGATCCAAAATTTTACGCTGATGGAACTTACCATCTGTGTGAAGCTCCATTATGTTCTTCTCAAAGCTACAGAGTCTACTTCACTGGTGAAGCTGCCACAGACACAGCCATTTTAGGTGCATTAGACTCAGACAGCATATTTGAAATGACTACTACTGATGGAAAAGTGATGTATCTTCTAAACAAGAAGTCAACAGTTCATATTGGAAATAGTGGTGTATACAGCTTCAGGAATCCACCAATGTTTAACTCCCCGGTTGATCAAACACAACGTGATGGACTGTATGAAACAGACGCAATACTCAATCAATACTTTCAACACCCCAATACTGCCCCGTTCATTGCCACAAAGCTCATCAATTTGTTGATATCGTCTAATCCATCACCTCGATATGTGCAAGCAGCATCAGAAGCATTCAGGACGGGAGTGTATGTTGCAGATGGGTACTCTTTTGGGACTGGGACATATGGGGTAAGTCTCAAATATTTTCAAGCTTGATTTGTTCAATGCCAAAATCTCAAATTTGATCACAAACCCAAACTATTGAACAGGATTTGGAAGCTTTGATTTCTGCAATTTTATTAGATAGAGAGGCACGGTCTGAAACTCTTGATGATGACTCCAACCATGGCCGTGCAATCGAACCTTTGCTTAACATACTGCATATTTCCCGTTCAATGAAACTTTCAACAAAAGAATCGGGTACAAGGCGTGAGATAGACATGGTATATCTGACGGAACGCGGAATTGGTCAAGAGTCTTTCAATGCACCATCCGTCTTTAGCTTCTTCTTAAACGAATATCAACCAGTTGGGCCAGTGTTAAACAAAGGTTTAACTGCTCCCGAAACACAGCTCTTTGATGCCCCCAAACTCCTCAGCTTTACTAATGGGCTTTTCTCATTGGCCCAATTTGGATTGACTGATTGTGATGACTGGCAGGGGTTTGGAAGTTACCACTCGAGGTATTTTATTCCCGATTACCCTGATGGTGGTGAGTTTGGCTGCAATGCAGCGGGAAGGAATAAAATAGTACCTTTGCATCTACGATACACACCACCATCCTGGGGAGGACCAACGAATGTGAACAACGCCCCTACATCAGATGTAATTAGTGACATTGACCTACTCTTGACAGCTGGGCGGCTTGGGGAAGCAAATAAAAGTCTCATGAAAGACACTTATAACGCTGCCCGTTCATTGGGATCAGACAGTGATGCGCTTCGTGCAGTTCTTCAGCATTACACTGTTGTCCCAGAATATCACATAACCAACAACTTGCATAATAGTAAGGCTACTCTAACTGCACGATCCATCCCTAAAATTGAAGTTCCACAAGATCCGCCTCCTGTCACTGATTACAAGACGATTGTCTATTTGTTCTTATCTGGTGGAATGGATTCATTTTCTGCCCTAGTTCCACTTGATTGTGATTTGCATGATCAATACTTGCAAGTCAGAGGTGATGTTGCAATTACTAGTGGATTACGACAAATTGACACGAGTGGTAGCAATCAACCCTGCAATTCTTTTGGATTGCACCCGAGCTTGAAAAACATCCATGAGCTGTATAACAATGGTGATGCCTCATTCTTTGCAAATATTGGAGTAAGTGGTTTAGTTTCCTATGGCATGATTGTCTGTATAACACTCCGGCACTCACCCTGTTTATACATACATATAGCCTCTCATTGAGCCAATGAATAAATATGAATTTGATGCTCAGTCAAAACCTCAGCCCCCAGCACTTTTTGCACACAACACACAGACTCAGATCACTCAGACAGTGTTTTCACAAGACTCATCAGCAGGTGGTGTATTAGGCTTAATTGGAGATGCAATCAATGACCAAGAAGGGAAGGAAATATTCGATGCATATTCAATTGATGGTACTCCCAAAATACTAGAAGGTGCACCGGGAGTCTCGAAAACTGCAGATGTCTTGAGTGGATGGGGAGTTGCAAGCTTTAATGATATTGCTTCTCCATATGAAGATAATATTGAAAACCTCTCAAAGAATATCGCATCATCCATCTATGGGGAGACTTACTCATCATCAATGACAAATGCTATTTACCGGGCACGACTTCTGGATGGTGTGGTGGGAGAGACTGTTTTGGAAAATGACAACTGCTTCAAAGGGCTAGGTACTGAAATTGCTTTTCAGTTTCGACAGGTAGCCAGAATTATCAAGTCTCGTGATGGTCTAGAATCAAAACGAGATGCATTTTACACTCATCATGGAGGATATGACACTCATGACAATGCATATACTACTCTTAATACTCTTCTCAAGGAGGTGGATGATGCAGTTGGCTGTTTTGTGAAGGAAATGAAGAGTCAAGGGGTGTGGGGCAATGTTACTATAGCAAGTGCAAGTGAATTTGGAAGAACTCTTACGAGTAATGGCTTGGGGACCGATCATGCTTGGAGTGGGAATCATTTTATTGCTGGTGGAAATGTCAAAGGTGGGTATATTCATGGACAATATCCAGACAACTTGGGTGAAGAGGGAATGCTCAACATTGGAAGAGGTCGATTGATACCAACAACTCCATGGGAGGGTATGTGGTCAGGCTTAGCAGAATGGTTTGGAGTGTCACACCAGAGGATTACCTCATCTGTACTTCCCAACATTGCCAACTTTCAAAAAAATATCTTTCGTGCTTATGATCTATTTGATATTGTCTAGGTTTGACTTGAGTCTGCAGGAACAAAAACCAACATAATCTGTCACAAAGTTTTTATCACTATAGATAGTATAGATAGATAGATTGATTTCTTACTTAGCCAGACTCTTACTTCAAAATGTACTTAAATAAATGCCGATTCCTTTGCACTGCTCCTCGACTAGAATTTCTTTGGTTCAAGAAGGTTCTATCCTTGCTTCACTATCTTCCCATTCATGCTACTAGTTGGAAAATATTCTCCTCCGTACATTTGCCTT
>JALLAY010001174.1:0-11227 GCA_036939635.1 Cyclotella baltica
TTAAGCTTTTGATAGGTCCCTCCAGCTAGTGTTAGCTTGGTTTGGCTGTATAACCACGGTGAGTGGGCGAAACAGCAGGGCTGCTGTGGCGCTTACACGTGGAAGGTTTAGCCTCCCTGGATTTGGCGGGAGATGCCCAAACGCCCTTCCAATGGACTTTAATATTTAGAAGATGTTTTAGTGGGCGTATTAAATCTTCTCGTGAATCTATTTACAATTAAACGCATTGGCAAGCCTACACGCCCACCAACGCTCATGGGTGTTTTTCGTTGCAAGCATGCATGCATCGCGAAATCGCGACCAAGTTTCACCATGAAATCCGCATCGATAGTTCGAGAGGTCACTTGTTCGTCTCTCCATCATACCAATGCCCACTTGGGACCCTTCCACATTGCCGAACTCTCCCCCGCATCCATAAGCGCATCCCTTCCTTCACCACGATCATGTAATCGATCCCGATTCGGCCGCACGATGCAACGAATCGAATTGGCCTCAGGTAAGCGAAGTGTTGTCATTGCCATGTTCAACACGAACACAACGACCTCCTCTCAACCATCCAATTCATGCCTCCCCCTCGAATACGACCGTTATTACGTTGCTATCTTAACGAAGAAAATGGCATTAGCGAGGTGAGAGTTACGCAATTGTTAAATTGCCTTGATAAACTCTTCACTCTAACAAATTATTTTTGTGGCTAAACTTCCAACAAACAGGGGGCATGAACAAGATAGTTCAGCATTAGGTAGGCGTAATATTTTTTGATTAGTGAATACTCGCCTCTCCAATAAATGCAGAGATCAATCGATAAATTTTCTAACTTGAAAATTCTGATTCGAATTGATAAATTATTTTAGGATTCAATCAAGTGAAACCCCCTCCCGCTAAAAGAATTCAGCCTCTACAGATTCAATAGGGACAAAGCTCTGAGGTTGGTTCGTGCTTGCAGATTGATGCATTGATCAAGGAGGGGGGTAATATGTATCTGCCAATATCGAGAAACTAAAAGGTGAGTTGTAGCATTTTTTCAGACAAGTTTCAGACAATTGACAGCTCACAAATGTTTTGTATTTTGCTACATTATTCTGCAGCATGACTTTCTTCACAGCACAAGACTTTATTCGGCAGCCGGATGGGGAGGAGGAAGTACCAAAACAACATGGTAAGTAAAGATCAACTTTATCCATCAATCAAATTTGTATTTCTACTTTTCACTCAACATTAGCCTAACAATTCACAATTCATCTTCATGTGCAGGGCCTCTTGTACTGTGGCTGCCCAGACACCAATGACTACACATCATCCGCCTCAGATCCGTATAAAAGTCCAAGTGGTGAGTTTATTTTCTTTCTACAAGCTTATTTATTGATTTCGGGTACTGCTGTTGAGTTGGATGTCATGTTTATATTGATAGTCTAAATACAGCATCTCCATGGCCTTCATCCTTAAATGTAGTGATAAACATTAGTAATATTCATGCAATACAAAACCATAATATTTACATAAATCTAAAGAATCATACATAAGCGGCGAGTGGGATAATTTAGGCGCCGCCTACCTGCGGGCACACCTTGACGCAGTCACTTTTTTTCTTTTTTTGGCGTTCGCTTCGAATTTCCGCAACTTTTCGGCAAGACACCGATGAGAAGCGTGAAGATCCAGATTCACCAAAGACCGAAGCCACAAAATCAAAATCAATCAACTGAACAATCAATCAAACAACAATTACTTTAATAAACAACAACAATACCATGATTTCCGCTGTCCGACTCGCCTGCACTCGCGCTCCAAGAATGAGTGTTGTCCCCAGAGCCATGGGCGCCACCAGATCTTTTGCTATTTCGGATACTTTTGCCAGCAAGGTCAGTTGTTGGTTGTCAGTTGTCGGTCCTATGCCCATTCGACGCTGCTTCTCTTTCATACATTGCGTCCCTCACTTCATCTCACAAATATTTTATTTATTAATTGAATATGTCGATTGGTTATTTTAGGAAAAAGTCGAGGAGGATAGATACGTTCGTGCTCGTGAACAACAAATTTTGGAGTCTAAGCAACGAGTGGCTGCTGCTGAGGCACACGCCGCCGAATTGGCTGCGGCAGATAAGGCAAAGCTTGCTGCGAAGAGCGCCACCATGCAAGAAATTGCTGACATGTTGGCCACCACTGGTGATGTTGTGAGTGAGGCGGGACTTGCCAACCTTGCCGCGTTTAAGCATGGTTAATGTTGATGGGACTTTAATGCGGGGGACGAGCGGGGGAATTTAGTTCTGTGTGTCATGTCATGGACAGGAGGAGATTTAGGGGTGGATATACGTTATTCATCAGTAATCAGTGTTGCAGTTGTCAATGAGGCTTTTACAATGTTTCACCTTGTTTCATCTTGGTGCGACAAAGCTTTTATTTGATGGGGGGATTTGTGAGAGATAACTTAGTTTACCTTCTATCAATCAACAATGATTGGGTGACTGGCTTTTAATAATGTCCCATTTCTCTCTCACTCAGCATGTATGCTCATGTATGTATTATTTCCCTTTGGCTAGTGTCTTTTATCTCGTGGGGCAATCTGCATAAAAGATTTGTACTCAATGGAGTTTATTTTATCAACTGGCTTTTATCAATTTCAGGTCAAAGCATAGAGTCGAAAACGGGGGAACGATTACGTCTCCCTTACTAGATCGTAATCCCTCTGACCCGTACGCATAGTCTGATCTACAAACTAATTTAGCTCGTTCTCCAACTTTCATCGTACTCACAACCAGATCCATTCCTCTTATTACCTTACCTCCTCCAAGAGTAAAAGAAAAGTTCTTCCCTCTCTTAATACTAGAATCAAACTCAGCCCCAACTTCATATTCTTGTTGCTGCTTTGCAATACGTTTTGCAGCCATAACTAGCTTTTTGGCCTGTATTTTATTTGATATGTCAAGTTCATTCACACAAAATTCTTCAGTAAAATTTGACTCATCCATCAGCACTGAGCCATCAATGCCCTTCTCTAGAAATATTTCGGATAGATGACCTAGGCCTTGTAATTCAGACAGCCAACACGAAACTACATCATTTGCACTCCAATCCATTTCACCAACAAGTGTTCCTATGTACTCGATTTCAACACTAGAACCCTTTTGAGGAATATCACCAGATCCTTCTTCTATTGTAAGCTTTCGCACTGGAGATAAGGCTTCATTGCTCTCTAAATTCACAAGAGGAATCCATTCTCCATCAGTTAATGCAGAACCGATTGCTGTCGATTTTACTGGAGTTTGAGAAACTGTCAAAAATCCATCAGAATCCAATGAACTAATCAGACCGGTTATTAACGTCAACAAATGAAGTTGTGGCATATTATTCTTTCGGTTGTTGTCTATCTTCTGTTCACCTTTTTATCTCTGCTTTTGCTTTGTCTTCTGTCGTTCCTATTCACTCATTCATTCCGAATCATCTCGAATCATCCGCCATCATCGATCATCGGATGTCATAAAGAGGTGTCCTTTTTGTAGTGCTCATAACCCAATGAGTCACAGATCATACGTGTGATGTTTGCCGACCGACCCATCATTGTTTGATTTGATTTCTTGCTTGCTTGCTTCGACGACGCCTTCCACCACAATACTACCATAATCCGCTCCCGCCCGGCCCCTCGCCTCCACATCCAGCTCTCTCCCTAAAGAGGCTAATCATATCAAATTAATGCACCCTTTGTCCAGAGTTTCTACCCCATGAATATCATAATACACGCAACCATGCTAGCCGCCCTCACAGCCCGGCGATCATTGGCATTTGTCTCCCGATCGTCCTTCACCCAAACTTTCTCGCCCGCAGCAAGCGTGGGTCATCAAAAACGATCGTATTCTCACACTCTGCACATGAAATTGCAAACTGCCATTGTTGGGTTGCCGAACGTGGGCAAAAGTACATTGTTTAATGCACTAACAGAAACTCAGGGAGCAGAAGCAGCCAATTATCCATTTTGTACTATTGAGCCCAACACCGGTATTGTCGAAGTACCTGATCCTCGACTGGGCGTTCTTGCTAAAATTAACGAAAGTGTCAAAGTAGTCCCAACCGTTCTGGAATTTGTAGATGTAGCAGGATTGGTGAAAGGAGCAAGTGGCGGAGAAGGACTCGGCAATCAATTCCTCGCCACCATTCGACAATGCGATGCAATTGTACACGTGGTCCGATGCTTTGAGGATGAAAATGTAATTCACGTAGATGGATCAGTGGATTCGGTACGAGATGCAGAGTTGATTAATTTTGAATTGATTTTGGCAGATATGGCACAGCTTGAGAAGAGAATGCAAAAGGTTAAAAAGGAGAGAAAGATGGATACTAAGGAGGGACAGGCTTTGGAGAAGGTTTATGCTGTTTTGGAAGAGTCAAAACCTGCACGAGCTGCGGAGTTGGATGAGGAAGAGGAGGCGGCTATTAAGGGGTTGGGGTTGCTTACAAGGAAGAAAATGATCTACGCTGCTAATGTGGCTGATACTGACTTGGCTACTGGTAATGCATTGTCAGAAAAACTTCAGAAACATGCAAAGAGTGAAGGGGCTACAATGGTTTTAGTGTCTGCTCAAGTGGAAGCAGAGCTGGTAGACTTGGAAGAAGCTGATAAAAATGAGTTCTTGGAAAGTCTAGGTGTGACATCTGATGATTGTGGATTACGTCGTGTGATTCGAGAAGCATACAAGATTTTAGATTTGCAAACCTACTTTACCTCTGGGCCTACAGAAACACGTGCATGGACTTTCAAAAAGGGTTGGAAGGCACCTAAAGCTGCTGGGGTTATTCATGGAGATTTTGAAAGGGGGTTTATTCGGGCTGAAACAATTTCGTATGAGGATCTTGTGGAGTGTGGCAATGAGGCAGAGGTGAAGAAACAGGGGAAATTGAGAAGTGAGGGTAAAGATTATGTTGTTCAGGAAGGGGATGTCATTTTGTTCCGCTTCAATGTCTAACTGAGTAGGTCCAGGTTCTTAAATTCTAATTAAGTTGACGTTTTCTGAGTAATTTTGGCATAAAGTCAAATCTAACTCACCCCCTCCGCTTTTTTGCATGTGCACTTAGAGATAATGAATGTTATTTTGCTACCACACAATACCTACTGATATTTCTTGCTTGATTCACCATTGGTGCTTTGCAGATCCGTACATACTTACTAGAATCTATAGAGGAAACAGACACATGCTAGCACACTGTTTCGCTTTTGTTTAAGCAGAGGAGGTCGCACAGATAATCCCGTACTAATTAGGTGCCCCTTTTGTCTGTTATTGATCTTGTGCATCCTATTATAAAAAGCAACACATAAACCGAAAAGGTGAATGAGTGAAAACAACTAAATGGTACCACTAAATAAGACAATTAACAGCAGAGTCCAATAATGAGATGGGGTAGCTAAGAATGATATCAGGCACCTCTGTGGTCAAAACTACCCTTGCACAGACAATTATGCTGTACCATAGAACTCATAACAGTCATTTTCTGTCTCAAATACTAGAAAGGTCAAGCAAAACTGTGTATTTAAATTCAGATGCTCAAACCTTAGTAAGTGGTACAAAAAATCCCAAGCATTTCCAAGGAAGATTCATGTTGCTGTTAGACGGTGTTTTATTGTATCTCAAGCTTCAGTTGAAGATACTTGATGGAGTTTACAGTACTTGATGGATTTCATCATTTTATTATTGTTGTTTTGTAAATGTTTTGTAATTTTAATGAGAAAGAGAGAGGAGTTGAGTAGTGCCATAATTAATCGAATAACTACCACTAAGTGAATCGAATGAGTGGTGACGTCAACTTATTATCAAGATTAGTAGAGTAAAGGTATCTTATTCTCATCATTGGATACCTCAGCGGCAGAAGGAGTTAGGG
This sequence comes from Cyclotella baltica, assembly GCA_036939635.1. Taxonomy (NCBI): domain Eukaryota; phylum Bacillariophyta; class Thalassiosirophyceae; order Thalassiosirales; family Thalassiosiraceae; genus Cyclotella; species Cyclotella baltica. The sequence goes on from JALLAY010001174.1 coordinate 5,866, forward strand.
GACTTCCAACAGTTGCATCTGAAAAAATGTCAAAAATCATAATGCTCTATAAGTTTACAAAAAGTGCATGGTGACCTGAACCTTTAGTGATGTTTTTCTTAAGTCTTGTAAGCACCTCATCCACCCAGTGACATCGTTTGAGCCTGGCAAAGATAGGATCTGATTTTTATTACAAAAGGGTTTTGTTTAGTTTCAAAACCATTCTAAGCTTTGGCGCCCACCTGAATCACACACCTCATGTTGTCCTCCAGAGAAACAACCCATCACTCATTGTTGCTCATGCACATTTATGATAGCTAGTCGGTGCTTATCCCTACCTACCTATCCTATCTCATATATGATGATCATGACAATTCATAGTACATTCTAAAACTTGACATAAAAGATACCACTCTCACTTTCGAGACACAAAGGAGAATTAAGTTTAAATAATTGCTATTAAACATACCTAACTCTGATTATAAGAAATTTAACTAGCAACTAGAAATTATTCTGACATAGCAGAATGTAATTTTAGAGTTCTCGTTGGTATTAACAATGACGATGATTACTACATGACCGAAGAGACAGCCAGTGTCCGGTGTGCCTAAAAAATACACTAAACTCTAATCAAATCTCTGAAGTCAGTTTTAGAATATTTTAATTCAAATAATTTTATTTCCATCTAACTTTATACTGATTCAGATGAAAGTTTGTTTACTAAGTGTAGATAGTGAAGTATTTCAGATGGGGTCATCACAGAGAAAAACCTAGTCCTCGGCTACCACAATGTAATCCTGCCATTGTCATGTAGACAGCAAACATGAACTGCATATCAACATCACAGTCATTGGATGCAAATATGCAAGAACCCACAATCGTGAAACCCCCAAGCCATTCGAATATTGATACTCTGAAAGTGGGTACAGCTTCTTAATGAAAAATAGGTCAATTGCTATACCTTTCATTTCTTGAGGTGACAAACTTTCAGACAATTATAAGCAAATGAATCAAAGATTCTATCCAAAACAAGTCAAGATTTCTAGCTATATCATCCAAGCACCAAATCTGTTCATTTCTTCCTACTACAATTCTTGATTATTCAAAACTTTTCATTCTCCATATCAATCTCAATAAACTCTCCCCCCTCACTCCCATCAAAATCAACCCACTCCTCATCTCCATCATCTTTTGCCCCCTCCTCTCCATCCTCAAACTCATCAACCCATTCATCATCATCCCCCTCATCATCACCATACTCAAATTCAAAACTCTGATCCTCCCTTTTGTACCCCCTACTAACTTTCTCAATTAACTGCATCACATCCACAGCCGCCCCAACATCAACCTGAACAAATGTCAAATCCGGTGATGCCTTCATATGTTTCATTTTCTGTGCCAAGGCATGTCTTATGGACTTGGTACATCGAACCAACCACGCATATGCTCTACGTTTTGCAATGACATCATCTTTCCCCATTATCGACACAGTGACTCGAGCCTGTCGTAAGTCCGGCGAGACATCGGCATTTATCACGTTGATTCTGCGTCGTAATTCGTCTTCGATGGGATCAGTGTCATATTTAATGTGTGACCCGGAATGGAGGATTTGAGCGATTTCGGAACGGACTACGTGACCGACGCGTTCTTGGCGTTTGGAGCGGTCGGATGTGGCGTAGCGGGAGGAGGAGCGGCCGCTGCCGTATTTGTTGTAGGCCATTTGTAGGGAGGTTTGGGATGGAATGTTGGTTGGTACATTGTTCGATGTTCGTTTTTGAATTGCTACATGTGATTTGTGTATTCTGTTTCTTTCGGTTGATGCGAATGCTTCCGCCGTGCATGGAAGGAGCAGTACTGCCGCCATTGTGGAATATCTCATCATTGTAAAGTCTATTTGTTTATTGAAAGCAAATGAAGCAATTGACGATCTGTTCTATTCTTAACCAAATAAAAAAGGAAGATGGCGATGATCGATGTTGTTTGTTGTGGGTGGCGTTGATGGCTGATGATGGCATGATGGCAAAAGTGCCGTTTGACGCCACCGGACAGACCGTCGGAGCTTAAACAATAGCGATTTGTGACTCAGAAAAGGCTTAATAGTTTAAGCAAGACGCCGAATTATACGCATTAATGAGTTTAATAGAGTGTAAATCTAAGTTAACACCCGTTCATCTCAAACAAATCGACATCGACAGTCGACTGTCGACCACATGAACCATGAGATGGAGAGCCAGAAAACAAACCAACGGAGCTCTCGCGGCCGCCTCCGCTGACAACGATTCCTTCTCCCAACAATGCACCTCACTAATCCCCGCCGAGGTCCGAATGATTTCTGGCTGTGAGTGCATAAAAACAAAACAGTCGTCATTAATTCCCATCTCCCATCATTTTCAACGAATGACATGATGTGTTGTAGGCCACTCGGAACAAACGAGCTTAGATCTATCCAACGTCTCTACAATCTCCACACTCCCAAATCCCGCCGGTCGTGCTGGAGGCGCTTGTACCTCCGCCCTATTGAATGTTTTATACCTTCATCATTACAACAATCGAGGGAGCAGTATTTCCTTTCAAGATATTTTACTGCAACTTCGTGAATCATTGGCTAATTCTGACATTGAACAAATTCCACAATTGACTAGTTCAAGACCTCTGGATCTACAACATACGCCATTTACGTTAAAACCAAATGGAGGAGTAGCACGTGCCATACTAGTAGGCATCAATTATTCAGGACAATCTGGTGAATTGTCGGGATGTCATAATGATGTTTTGAATGTCAAGAGGTATATTATGGAGGTGCAGGGATATCGTGAGGAGAATATTGTGGTGTTGATGGATAAGTATCGAGGGGATGTGCATCCGACACGACAAAAGATTATTCAGGAGTTACGTAGGGTGGTTAGGGATAGTAGGGCAGGTGATTCGGTTTATTTTCATTATTCTGGTGAGTCTACTTGAGTTTGTATGAGTGATACGCAAGAATAATAACACTGAATTTCATCATAACATTGATTTGCATCTACTTACACTAAGGACATGGTGGGTTGCTTTCACCTCAATTCAATGCATTCAAGACAAACAGAAAAGAATATGATGAGGTCATTTACCCCGTTGACCAGTAAGTTTGTACAATTTAATTCATGTAGTCTATTCCACCCAGCCTCTTATCCTTCTATCCAAACCAAAACAGCCAATTCTCTGGACAAATCCGTGACTTCTCTCTCTTCAACCATTTCGTTAAACCCATGTCAGCAGGAGTCGCCGTAACATGCGTCATGGACTGTTGTCATTCAGGAAGTGTATTAGACTTACCATACAGTTTCCTGCCAACTCCAGGAGGTGAAATTCGCATGCGACAAAATATGGATACTTTGGAGAATTTGGTGTTTTTATTCATGATGGCTGGTGGGGTGCTGCCAGATGGATTGTTTGATGATATTCTTGCTACTTTGGGTGGGGTTGTGGGTGATTTGTCTGAGTATTTCGGTGATGGGTTGGAGTATTTAATGCAGGATGGTATTTCACCTGAGGATGTGTTCATGCATCTTCAAGATGCATTGGATTCTGGTGTTCCTTTGTTAGAAGGGTTGAATATGNACATCAAATTGCAGGAGATATTCCAGACTTTGGAATGACGTCTATTGCTGCTGGAGATGCAGCAGATAATGCAGCTGATAACTGTGATGGTTGTGGAGCAGAGGAAGCAACCAATAACTGTGATGGTTGCGGCGGGGAAGAAGTCGATATTAACTGTGAAGGTTGTGGAGCTATTAGTGATGCACAGGAAGTAGTAGACCCTGGATGTGTTGCTGATTTAGTTTCTTCGTTATTAGAAACTGGAAAAGATGGTGATTATTAGACCAACTCTCTTGTGCAATAAAGTACTTTTCAGCAGACGTTCTACATTGGATAATTATTAGCCACTTGTACCAACTGGGTATTTGTCATGGGATAAATGGATGTGGTTGTTGAAGGTTGATTTATGCGATGCACATTGAAGCGATCTGATGGTACATAGGTTCACATAGGTTTACATACTTATTTGGCGCACCATTGTTCTTCATCCTGGCACTTGTTATCTGTCGGTGAAAGCTTGCCGTTAGCCGTTAACTGTCCGCTCTCTGAGGATACTGCACCACCGCCAACATAACCAACAAAATTACACCCAAATGTTAACTAGAGTCACCGGTAGAAGTCCTGGAGTCGAACCACAAACGTTTGGCGATCTCACCATCACTCCCTCCATCAGGGATCGTCCCGCTCTTTTCTTTTGATCTACTGATAGAGATGTTTCAAGAATGGAACTTGTTGCTTCATCAGTGATGCCCAACACCGACGTCCTTTCAAAGAAGAGTGGCACTCCCAACGACTTTTCGTAGGAGAATTTTTCTCCTTTCTCTTGCTCTTCTGGCGGTGATGCTCCAAATATGGATTTTTTTGCTTCATCGGACATGCACAACACCGACGTCGTTTGGGTCTTGGGAGGAGTGGGTGGTACTCTCAAAGACATCTTCTCAGCAGAGGGTGGTACTCTCAAAGACATCATCTCAGCAGAAGGCGGTACTCACGAAGCAGCACTGGGTGCCACTCTTAAAGACATCCTCTCGACAGAGAGTGCTCTCAAAGATGTCATCTCAGCAGAGGGTAATACTCTCAAAGGCTTCGTCTCAGCAGAAGGTGGTACTCATGAAGCGCCGCCAATCCCAAAGACGCCGAACTCTCGGTTGATTCACCTCAAAATACTCTCAAAAACACAACTCCTCTCAACAAGAAAAAGTGTCTACATCCTAAGTGTAAAAAGGAGTTTTATTGCCGTGTACCAGCACTAGCCACCAATCCACCAAAGTTCTGCTCGCAGGCTGATCTTAACCGGTTGTGATCGATCTATGATTGAAATTCTAAATATTTCTAAACCTAGGTAATAATATGCGTTGGAACTGGTATATTAATGTGATTGGCCAGTGATCGACTTAACATAGGGAGCGACAGATATGACGTAGTGATCAACGGATGATCGAGTCCCAGAAAAACAGCATGCAAGAAACGCCAAAAACATGTCATCGATGACAGCATCTGTGATGGACAGAATCTTCTTGTGATCGGCCTGTGGTCGACCCGTTCACTGGCCAATCACATCAATGTGATCGGCATGTATACGGGGTCCGATCACTGGACGACCACATGGCTCCGACTGTTTGTCTGAATTGATTTGATCAATCTGTAGACGTGTCAATGGCTATTCAATCACATGACTCCGACTTCGACCACAGGCCGATCGTATTATGTACAACTACATAGTATTCTCTAGTAGCTACGTGTAGAATCTATCCACCAAATAGATCTACTTTTTTGTTACATGTAATTTTTTATCCGTACGTAC